>JAPMNP010723583.1:11411-31032 GCA_029874935.1 Atherina boyeri | reverse complement strand
GGATAAAATAGATTCATTCTTAGCATATAAAATGTTGGGCTCTGAAGAGAAATTGCCACTGCGTGTAAAAACATCAATAATCTAGCACAAAGACAGTCTTTATGACATGCTTTGCCCTCCTACTCCACCAATCTCCCTCTCCTGTCATCTCTAGATTTTTCTGCGCCTTCTACTTCATCCTTTCATCTCCATGTCTCTCTCTCCTTCCCTCACTCCTTGCAAGATAAAATACTTCAGGAGGTGCCATCCATTTAGTACCCCTCTCAGACACAGGAAGTTAGCCCTCTGCGGACAGGAAGGGGCCTATAAAACTCTGACGTACAGGAAATACAGTTGGACAATTGATCTTCTACAGCAAGTCTGAAAGGCTTTAATAAACCTTTCAAAAAGTAAACAAGATGACAAATGAAAGAATTTGAGGTTCATTTATTAAAACACAAATCTTATATAACGGACTTAAATGAGGATCATCTTCTTCAAATACAAACATTCACCAAAAAAGACCTCTGCATTCAGATAATTAGGTCTCTTTCAAATAAAATTACAGCTGAATGGTTTTTAGTAAATATATCATTATCATATCTGCATGGTGTAGCACTAAAACTGCATATTAACATGGCTGAAAACACTATCCATACTGTGTCGTTGAACTTTTCTTCCAATGTACTGAATTTAATCAGTTTACTGGTTCGCACCAGCTAATCATATGAGTGCTCACCACTTAGACACTGCACAACTGTTTATTTATTCCATTAATTCAAAATGTAAGCACAGTTATTGTCCATGTTAATATGGGCTCACAGTTAAGATTAACTGGTTTTCATCAAATTACTCTGGATTAACTTGGCAAGTCAGGAGAAAAGAATTCCAAATCAGATGTTGAGTACAATAACATGGCTGCCCACATCTCAGGCAATTAGCTTAATTGTCTTTACATGGAATGGTCTTTCTTCTGGGAAGAGGCTGTATTACAGCATTCTTTGCTTTTGAACAAGTTAATACCTCATTTCAACAGTCGGATCAATCAATTTCTTTTTTAAGTTTGCCAAATATGTAGCAGAATTTCTGCACTAGTAATTACAGCTACAGTCCTTCTGTGCTTCTTCTTGCTTGGAAAGGAAGTAATCCAATTTATCAATTTAAAGTGACAGTCAAGAATCAGAATCATTTGGTAAGTTTTACTTATTTATATTTTGAGATGGGGTAAGGAAGAATGGGAGCAAAATTCAATTGCAAAATAAATAAGCAGGAATATGTCACACTAATTCCTATAATCACCTCAATTTAAATTATATACATTATAAATTGAATTAATATGAAAGAGGAAAACACAAACAATTATTCTTGCACTGTTATCTATTTAAAAAGTCTTAAAGGAGTATTAGTTAAGAAGGCTTTATAAAGCTGTGAATAGTTCTATGCAATCTCAAATCTTAAACCCATCAAAGATTAGAGTCCACAGTTCTGCCAGGGGGCACAAAGACTCATAGATTTAAAATAGCTAAATAATGCACGTTATTATTTGAAACACAGAATTAGTAACACACAGCAGAGGTACAGAGGTAAACAGCAATACCTCTCCTTCTCTGCATAGTCGTTGTGTAGCTGGAGCTGTTTCTCTTGAGCCAGGTTCTCTGCTTGATTCTTTAGAGACTGCTCATATTCGCGGATCTTCTCCTTCAAGGCCTTAATGGTCACCTCTGAAGAAAGGTCAGGGCAAAAAGAGGAGTACAGAGAAAAAGGAAGGAAGAGTGAAAATGCTGGCAGCTTGTTAAAAACACATAAAAAACAGACTGCAAGTAGTTTCCTATTGGTAATAAATGGAAGCAGTGACAATAATGTTTTGATGGGATATTTTTGACCTTTGCTTAAGCTTAAAGAGCAGCATTTCATATCCCACATTCTGCCTCTGTCAGCACAGACAAAGACCATGGCCCCTATGGCTCCAGCCTAATCTTTACATCCGTGACTGGTACAAAATATTCAGCGTTCGCCAGCAGTAGATATGCTGTATTCATTAGGGCTGCATTAGTACTGAAACCCCATAACCTGCTGACGGCTGAGCTCTGTATGGGGCAGCCTGAAATAAATCTAACACATAACTGGAGTAATAAACAGACTTCTGCGTGTGAGTGTGTGTGTTTGTGCATTTCTCAGAGAAAGATATAAGCAAGTGAGACAATGATATAGAGCAATGCTGCCTGCTGTCTTTGACTGAGGGCTCTTAGCGCTGTGTGTGTGTGCGTGTGTGATTTAAACTCCAGTCTCACTGCTCTGACACATAATCAATAGAGGAGAGTCCCCTTAGAGCCCTCTTACCCCTTAACTGCTTAACTGAACTTTAAACATTTAGGTTGCGGGGATCAATGGCCTCTGCACTCCGTGTGTCTCGGTGTGTGTGCATGTGCAAGTGTGCGGGCTGGTCCGCGTGTGTGTTTAACAGGAGTGGGAGTTCCACAGTGTGTTTTGGGGTTTAAATATCCCCCATCTATTGAGGCGGGAAGAAGGGATAAAGGATGAGGGAACAGGAAAATCAATGGCAGAATGGAACCCTGCCGCTATCGAGCTGTTCCAATTAACTCTCGCTGAGGAAAAGGGGGATTCCAAAACATTCCCCACTAGCTCACTTACTCCTCCTTTTCGACTGAAATTGGACTACTTTTATTACCGTATCACACTCATCTCTCTGCCTTTGTCAGTTTTTCCATCCTTCTTTACCCAGAGGTAGCCTGTCGTTTTTTATTCATGAAACTGTGCCTCATGTTTTTTTTCCCCTCTTCAAAATCTATTTGAAAATGTAAAAACTTGTTCATTTTTGTGCGTTTCTGAAAAATGTATGAGTCATTAAAAATGTTCAAATATGGACTCAACCCTTAAAAAGAGCCTCTAAGTAGAATTGTTTGATCTGATATTTGCATTTTAAAGGTCTTTATAAATAAAAAAGCAAAGATAATGATAATGGTATAGTTAAAGTGCAGCTGCACTTAAGTGGCAACAAAAAAGTACATTTCAGATTCACACAAAAATAATTTATGCTTCAATATTTTCACGTGCATCATTAATCTACACACTTTACCATTGTTTACTTTTTTCTTCTTTTCTTTTTTGTTAAGGAAATCAGATTTCTTTAAACTCGGAGCAACATTCAAACTTTCAGAGAATTTAATTCTACCATGAAATCAAGCACAAAACCAGCTTAATCTGAAGGAACAGGCAACATTAACAGGGGTGCACACAACTTTTTCAGTGAGTTCCTCAGATGAGCACCAGGAGTTGGCGTGTGGTGCGCATCTCATTCGTAGCGTGATCTTAACGTGACAAATAAGCACCTCCGATGTTTACTTCTTAACGCTTCAGAAAAGGAATATCTTCAGAATAGGAAGACATGGGAGGTGTGTGTTTATGGAAATCAGGAGAAACATTTTAAACAGAGCTTTCTGCTGTTTTCATTCAGCCCGTCTCTGGTAAACTGGACGTTTCTTCTGAAGTGCGCAATTGCGCTTTGAAACACTTGTGGCAGTACGCATTCCTAATTTTTGATGCGCATGCGCACCTACACACCAGTTATGTGCACCCCTGAACATTAAGTATATACAACAATCTTGTAAATAATGTGAGGGTAGCTTCAAATATCATGGCTGATGATTAATTCTTAAGTCATTTATAGTCTTAACTTGTCATGTTGCTTAACATCGTTGTCTCTTCAGCTTGTTCTTACAGTATAAATACGCTTTATGTTTAAATTATGTGCTTACTTGTGTGTATTGATTCCTTATCAAGGGGCGGCCTATCTTAGCCAGGGAACCTTTCAGAAATTATTTTCACTTTCAAATGACATGTCTTAGCAAACTTTATCGCTAACTTAAGAGAGGTACCCCTTGAATTGACTGTAAAAGGTTAGCAAAGTCTGCTTGGCCTTAAACCAGGGCTATCATCTGATGAAAGTGGCTCTCTTTTTACCATGGTAACCTACACTACAACTACACTAACCTAACTTGCTCCAGATGAGCTTATAATCAGTTTTCAATTAAATCAGATAAAAAGAAGTCCGAATCATTTCCCATTAACTTTCTTTACATGAAGCAGACTATAAGCTGAAAGAGTAAGTTACTTGTGCAAACCTGTTAAGCTGAATGTCAGCAATTGCACGGTAAGAAGCTGCACAGTTACAGGACTGCTGACTGTATGCGGAGACTGTTTCAGCTGATGATTCAGACATGTGTTTTTATGTTTGGTCCTGATTTGGAGTAAAGTTAATTTTACACTACTACCTTTTATTGCTATTGGGCAGGGGTCTGCAACATTTACAGTCAACCCAGCTAAATAAAACTCCTTGCGAGATGCAAATGTTACATGAACATTAGGCAAAAGACCAAAAAAGAGAGAAAATAGATAACTTATAGTTTTCGATAAATATCTACTACAAGAAACCTGTTGTCATTTTTGAAGAACTGCAATTTAATTGCTATTTTTAGGTTTTACAATTTGACAGAAAAAAAAAGTTAGCAAAAAGAGGATCCACACATCTTATGAGNNNNGGGCATAATATCAAAGGTAATGAAAAGAAAAATACATCTTAAAGATATATATACACATTACTGATACTTTTGGTGTCGTTATGCTGTGGAAATTCAAAACAATTATTCCATAAAAAAATAAATGAATATATAAAAAAATAGAGCTATAACCTGCATCTTTTATTATATCTTTTATTCAGAAACATTAGCTCGTTCTTTATCATTTTCAGCCAATGACAGCCATCGTGGAAGGTCCAAAGAGCCACTTGCGGCTCCAGAGCAACAGGTTGCAGACCCCTGGTATAGCGAATATCATTAAAAAGATAAATATTGCTGGGATTTCACAGAAAACTTGCTTTGTAGTTCAACACTTTGATCACTCCTGCTCTCTTGTTCATGTATGAATCAGGAAAGCTTTTACTTTAAAATATTAAACTGATTATTTTCACACATTTTAATTAGCAGGTATGGGATATTTTAATTTGTCTGACCTACATCCAAGTCCCCCTGAAAGTCAGAAAATATCCCAAAAAGGTGTGCCTCTGCATATGCCCATCTCTAACCTTGATTTTTAACCTCCGCGAACTCTTTGTTGTAGTCCTCCAGTGTCTCTCGAAGTTTGGTGTTCTCTGTCTCAATGTCGTGCATCCTCTGGAGCTTCAGCTGCAGCTGCTGAGCCAGCTCCAACACAGGTACAGGGTCTGAGGGAGAAAACACACACCATGTTAACACACTGCAAAGCAGATTAGACAAGCAAGGGCGGTGAGGTGGCGTAGTGTGCTAGGAATAACTACAGTCAAGGCCCTGTGAGAGCGAGCGTTTGCCCGGGTGAAGTGTCCTTGAGCAAGGCGATGAATCTAACAGCTTCAGGACAACTGTGTTGGTGCTGGCCCTAACCTTTGATCTGGCTGTGGAAAGTACAGCAAGAACCAAACACATATTACAATTACCAGAGGTTTTATGATAACGTAGGTTCAAAGTAGTCCCTGATGCACCTACAGGTCAGAGCTTGACTTTTTATTTGATCATTAATAAATTATCAAAGGAATCTGTATATTTTAACAGACATGAAAAATGTGGTGCATGAAATTCAGATAAATATTTCATACGTTTTTTTTTCCTATAGCACGCTTCTTTTCTTTTTTTCATTGATACAAGTTACTGTATTATCATTTTTATGTATTAAATACTTAGAGTATATTATTGTCACTATGTTCAATGGTTAAAGAAGCCTCCTGCCCTAGACGTGTTTTAACTTTAAACAGCAAAATCTTATAAAGCAACACGTTAGGATTGTTCCCACTGTTCTCATATACAAATAAAAACTGGAACCATCTGGCTCTGGTTTGAATGCAAAACATAACTTCTGATTAGAAAAACAAAACAAAACATAACATGATACTGGCTACAAGAGTTTTCAACAGCCCAAAAGGTCATGGTTAGTTTACACATTGTGTATCAAAAAAACTTGTTCCATCAAGTCTATTAAATGATACACTATCAGCCTATGTATCAAGACTCTTTTGTTAAGTTATTAGATAAATGTTGGCTTTGTACAGGAAAAAAAAAATTGAATGCGTCAACTGCTGACACAGCAGGAGAAATGGATAATAGATACCAGTAGAGGCAGACAGACATGAACATAGATGAGACACACTAACAGGAAAGATTACTGAGCTATGATCAGTTTAAGTGTTCACTATGATGCAGCTTGAAAGCAAGTGAGAAGAGAAACATGGCAGCACAGTTGGACAAAGTGGAGCTGTAAAAACAGGCAGCAAAAAGGTAAATTAGAGATTAAATAAACAGAGACAGAAGGAAGAAAGGCAGTCTTTCTAGAGGCATTTTACCAACAACTCTGTGAACACACAGCAGGGTTAACTGTCAGTGTGATGAAGAGAGCCCTGTCAGTCAGGCCAATCACATCTGATTGGTGCTCATGGGTGGCAGACTGGTGACAGGCAGCCAAGAGACGCAGGCGACGCTCATCAGCATGCCAGCTAAAAGAGCAGTTTATGTGTGTGTGTGTTTGTGTGTGTGTGTTGTACAGATAAGAGGAACTGACAGCTTACAGCTGGGGGTAAGGGCTGTGCATGTGTGTGTGTGTGTGTTTCATGTCTGACGCAGTTAGATATCTTAACTATGCTAATGAGAGATCAGCAGAGAACGATTGGGGAATTTCATGCCGATTTTATGCTGTCAAGGTGACACACCATGCAGGGCTAAGCTCTGACACAGACCCATATACCTTTACAGAAGTGTGTGTTCACTTTAAGTCTCACAAACACACACAAATACTAAGTAACCTAACTGCATGCCCTGAATTTACTCCTATCGGCTTTGGCGTCCTTGGAAATTAACTCTCTCTTCCTCTTATCAAACTTTTGTCCTTCATGTAGACCCTCCCTTTCTTTCAAATCAACTGTACGGCCTGTTAAAAGCAGTTTGACTTGTAGGCCACTGGTGTTGAACGCTCTCGCCAGACACCTTTAATCTAAAGCAGAGCACACTGGGCTGACTAACCAGGCCTTCAGCTGACAGAAGACAGAACAAAACACACTGTTTCCTCTTTCAAGACTGCTGCATTAGTCAGGCTGGTCTGTGTCGGTGTGCGTGTGTGCATCAGGCATTACATCATTGTCTCGCTGCAAGTTAAGAATAGCCCCGTCAGAGCTAGCGCTGACTTATTGGGAGCAGTACAATCCAAAGATATTACTGTAGGTCTATCCATGTGGGAATATGATGACCTCCTTACGCTATAGATGAACTCAACTCCTCTCACTCCTACATACACAGCCCCTCCAGGGCTCCAAAACAGCTAAAAATCTCCAACCAGCAGCACTGTGAGCACTGTGTTCTGTAACCCTTCTTCGTCACCGTGTACTGAGCGTGCCTGCCTATGTGTATACACTTAGCCGTAGCCAGTCGTGAGCACACTTGTCATCCATATCAGGATGCACCTTCTGCTAAGACCATCTAAAAGCTACACCAGTGGGGATGAGATCTCGTGGGGACATATTAAAGCACTGCACACACACAGATGAATAGCACCAGAGGGGCGGTGTCATGCTCACCCCTCTTCCTTCTCCTGTCAGTATGGAAAAGGAGGGGTCTCCTGATCATGTTCTAAACCTGAGGTGTCAGAAGAGACACACTTATAATACAAAACACAGACATTGAAAGTAGTCTTACCTGGGACATCGATTAATTTCTTGTACACGTTCAAGAAGGCGGCCTCTGCTTCTTTACTTCTCTTACTCAAGGCATCGATCTGCAAGGATGAGAAAGAAGTTAATTATCAGTTACAACACCTCAGATTTCAGTGTTAAATCCATTTACCCTGAAGGAAGGTCTATTTGATTCACAATCAGAGTAGTCTAAATATCTGTCTTTTCTCACTATGCATTGGTATGTTGCATGCGATCAGATCACAGCTATCTTGACAGTAGCTGTTTTGGCGTTTCCCGTGAAGCCAGTTCAGCTGTTCAGCCGCTGACGGATGCATTTCGTTTGCAGTGCGCCTGTGCATGTCCGCGTCTGTCTGTCCTCGAGTCCGTTAGTATATTGTGTGTGCGCGCAGGCGTGCGTGCCTGTGTGCAAAAGTGTGTTCGTTTCCCCTCCAGCACGCTGACATCATTAAACAGCTGGCTCAGTCTTTCCAGCCACAGCAGGGGCAGATTATTCAGTCAGCTCTTAGCAGCAATACAGTGTGGATCCATTACTGAGGTAGCCATTAACACAAGAGGGCACGGCATGCATTCCATCACAGATATTATTGAAATGGACAGCATTAGGACAGATCCATAAGAGATTAATTCTAAAATCACACTGAGGAAGTTTTACAGTGTTGTCAATGCTGAAACATGAGGCAATGAGCTCTGCTATAGTCTCTGTCACACTTCAATATGAGAAGCAGACAGAGTGGGCGAAACGCATCTGAAATCAAGTCTAAATCGAGGGAAACAGATGCCAAATAAAGACATTCAGATGGTGCTACTGTACTGGGCAGAGCTACAGCTGACTATTCTGGCTCACGCACTCAGACTAAACAGGCTTGTGTTTCTCTTCCATCTCCTCCAGCGCATTCATGAAGAGAAAAGGAATAAAGACAAAAGCCTATATAAGTCCAAATATAAAGTCTTCACATTCCCAGCCAAGCCAGTAGTGTAGTTGATGGGTGGTTTAGGGGTTTTTGCCACTGTAAACAGAGCGGGCTACATGTAATACTGCCTGGGCTCCTATGGGAACCTAATAAATCTCTTCACATGGCTTTGATTCATCTCTAGTTTTTTAGCCGCAAAACATCTGGCCCCGAGTAGGCTGGTGCCAGCACCCCTCCCTCTTTCCCCCCTTTCATTTCTCTGTCTTTCTCTCAGTCTATCTCTTGTCACTTCCATGTTTTCTGACTCATTCTTTTTCTTCTCCCTCAATGTTTTTTAGCATCAGTCTTTCTCACATGTTTCTGTGTCACACACTAAAGTCTTACAATCTCTCCCTCCCTCTCTCTCTCTCTCTCTCTCTCTCTCTCTCTCAGACACACAAAAACAACCCCACTCATATAACTCATTCTAGCATCATGCAGCATGGTGTACTTCACCCTTTTCAAGTGCTGTGTAACATTAAGTGATCAGGATACTCAAATGCATGACCACTAATGGGAGATTACTGATGTTAAGTACTAATACCTCTTACACACCAATGTCAAACTTGTTTCAAAATGTGTGTGCATTTGTGTGTGATCAGAGATTATGAGCAGCACAACACAACCTCATGATAAAGAAGCACACACACTCAAAAAATGATCTGCCGATGGCAGTGAAGGAAACCAGCTGCATGACTGTACAATGACTGGGCCAAGGTCAGTGGTACAGCAGCTTTATATAGCCCAACATGGGAGGCAGGAAATAGATATTTAATGTAGGACACACCCTACAGTTAAAGGCAGGTTAACTGCAGGACCAGAGCCATTAGAAGACCACCCAGGATTTGCAAATACAACCCTGCTGTTCCAAACTGCAGCTCTTTCAACCAATCCCAATGACATCTGCTATTACATGCTCCCCTGCCCCCATCTCACACACACACGAACCAAGCACAACAAATGAAGTGACACAAATGATACCTCACCAGTATCAGTGGGTTACCAGTGAGAAGTGCTTACAATTGCAAAAGGTATCCCTGACACATCCACACACACAAACACATACGTACATACGTCAGCACCTTGTGCCACCATCACTCAGCACTGCCTCGCTCCCATATCTAACCCATAGTGTGTGAAGGGCATCAGGCTGACCTGTGTGTGCATGTGTGTATGTGTGTGTGTGGCCCCAGTGGAGTCTGATAAGGGGAGGCTATGGGAAGCAGAGACTGAAGCCTTGGATAATGGAAAAGCTTATCTGATCGATGGACCAACAAGAAACACTGAGCATGCAACACACACACACACACACACACACACATATATAACCCGTTTACCAAACTGAGGCCTTGTGGAAACTGTACTGTTATTGGTAATAATTATGACCCAAGGGCATCCACCTTTCAATGACAAAGATTAAACAAAGTATCAAGACCTCCATGTTCCTGGACTAAAACTTTTTATTGCTCCGTCTGAGCTCCACATCGACTTAGTAAAGATTCCCGCTCCTGGGTAAAATGCTTAAGGATGAGTTAGTGTGGGACTCCAAGAGGACCCCTTTGCTTTCTGGTGTTGTCTTGTCCTTGATCAAAGGACTGAGGGGTAAGCAAACAAAGACAGGCTAAAATTACACATTGTCAAAGCGACTCATGTTGTGGCATGCAAGCGTGCAGAATAGTCGCCTGATTGATGGGCTGTTCTGAGACTGGCGCGGGTGTACAGTATTATCTCAATAATCATAAGATAATGTCTTACTCAGTTCCGCGACCACCCACTGCGCGTCTCAGCGTGTTCTGGTGAGCACGCTGTCGAGGTGTGTCAACATAAGGATGGTGGAAACAGCTGACAAAGCCCCAATTATACTGCTGCTGTTTCTATTCTCTAAATAGACTGTGGATCATCAGCAGAACATGGTGAAACCACTATAAATTACAGCATTTTTTACATAACCACTGGCTGTGGTTGTTGCTCTAACACAAGAATATGGAAAGTAACCCAGTGTTAAACTGTAATATTCTATAGCCAGTAGCAAAGCAGCCCTGTCACTATCTATTGAGATGATTTTGCTTGAATGTATGTGTGCCCTAATGTGTGTCTGTGTGTACCCACCCACCCATTCCAACCCCAAATAAAGGCCCAGTCTGAACCAGCCGTTTCCACTCCTACCCTCTGACTTTCACATATGGGAGTGAACTGGAAATGCATGGCTGCCAGTAAGGAGGAGTCACAATGGAATTAGGCCAAAATGATGGAGCAGGAGATAGAGAGGAACATTAGAAGTATGATATGAGCATATACACAAAGAGAGGTCATCACTTCTTGGTCAGGATACATTAAAACTTAGCATAAAGCATTAAATTGAAAGTAAATACATGTGCCACAATGAGGGTAAAATGGCTCATGATCCAGCAAATCCACAAGAAAGAGAAAAAAAACAAAAAAAAAACAAATAACCCCACCAAATAATGCAGACATACAAAGTCTGAGGAAATAGCAGCAGTGAGTTGTGACTGGCTAGAGCTGGGGTTTTGTGGTGACTTTTTTTTTGCAGGATGCAATTTAAACACACCCTCGGGCTACAAGACTTCATGAATAGGACAGAAAATCAAGAGCAGAGCAGAGCGAAGCAAAGAAGGAGAGGAAAAAGGGGAAATGAGATAGTGGCAAGAAAACGAACAGGAGATGGTGGAGAGAAGAAATGACGATTTAAGAGGAAAGACGAAAAAAAGTAGAGAAGGGCAATGAGAATGGGAGCAGGAACCTTCACTAAATGTCAAACAGGCTTTGTAAAAAGCATTGTTTAAATACAAAACCATATATGCCCAGCACTTTTTAATATATATTCCCAAATAATACACTCACCTCTCCTTGGAAACTCTTAAGCAAAGGAGCGACCTGTTTCCGTAAATCCTAAAAAAAAGAAGAAAAATGAAAAAGATTAGAGTTTTATTTTTATTTTTTAAATGAAACTTAACTAAAACAGCAAGTAAATATAAAGAAATACATGACAGTGATGTATACACAAAAAAATTTTTTAACCAGCAGACTATATTCTTGTCTAAATCACTTATTGAAACTGAGTAAAAGCTAATTCTGCCATTACAATGTTGTTCGTGAGTGATGAAGATGAGAGTGGGGAGGAGGCCAGATTTGTACCCTGGGGTGCTCTGGTGGACTGTGTTTCTCATGAGAACAGGTGCAGCACCACCTGGGCCACCCAGAGGCACTACTAGCGCGTGCGATCCAGAGAGAGAATGAGCCACAGAACAGGCCTGACAGTTAATGCAAATTGTCTTAGCGGCGCACCAGGTTTTTACTATAAAGCAAATGCTTTTCATCCTCCAAGTCCCATTGCATGACTTTCCAGTACGTGTCAGCAGTTTCAGATTAGATAGCCAGTCGAGTATGTATCAGGGGAACATGCAAATCACCGTGCTGTTAGTCGAGGCTGCATTCTGACAAACTGAACTGGAGCGTATGGTAAAAAGTGCAGCAGAAGAGGACATTCTGTACTGGAACATCTGATTTTGCACAGTTTGTGGACTCATACTTGCAAAACTGCCTAATGAAGAAAGGGCAACGACAGATGTGCGCTCAGAATACGCTCTGGCTTATAGAACTCACCTCCTAAAAGCCTAAGGCCATGTCCACACTTGTCCGGATAAAGCCTTAAACGTAGAATCATTTAGTCTACTCCCCCCTATCGTCCACACTAACCCGGCGTTGTTTAAGGTCTGTGGCCGGATAACCATTAGCCAGGTTAGAGGGCCGTCTAACTCTTATTTCAACGGCTACATGAGCAGGTCTGGACAGCTGCCCCGAATAATGAGGAGTGGATATTACCACGAATGAAAATCACAGGTAACCACCGCACACTGAAACCACTGCACACAGGTAAATTAGGGCGTTGTGTCGCTGGACGTATGGGAGTTTGTGGTCATGGTGGATGAGTCTGCTGCGACGTTATGTGCTTACCAGCGCTTCTATGTTTCGTGATATTCTGTCAATACTTGGTAAAAACATTCTGTCCACCTCGTCTCATCTCTCTTCTTGCCTCTGAAAGTGTTCGTCTTGTTGCTGCAGTCTCTCTTACTGCCTCTCAAATCTTTCCTGCTGCCGCCGTCTCAGCTCTACATCTTGTTGAGCTGGGGTTAGCTTCTTCCTCAGTGTGCTGTGTCTGTGGTTGACCAGCGTGTCATTTAAACGGCACTTCCGACTTTCCAAAGACGACTCTTTGGGTTCGGGGTCTCCACTCACTTCAGTTAAGGGCACAAGCAGATATTATGAACTGTGCTTTAGAGCTTCTTGTTTATATTATGTAGGAGCCGCCCGTGACGTAGATCTGTGGTTTGCGCGTCTTTTCGCGCATGCCTAGTACATGCACAGGTCGGTATGGGATTGCGCAATCATGGGACCTTAAACGGGGCGCAAATGCTAGTGTTGAGTGCAGAACATCAGGCGTTCAACTCCCTGTATAACCTTATCGGCTAGGCTAGTGTGGACATGGCCTAAGAGACAACTGCAGGGAGCATGAATCCCAAGTTGACCTGTGACCAGTGTCTGGGGTTGGACTAATCCCAGGTTGGTCCAGACAGGCAGCTTGTCTGGGGTTGAGGACAGGTCATGACCTCTGTGACCCTGCCTCTTTGTTACCTCATCAGGGGTCGTTGTGGCTGTTTGTCTGGGCCAATTCAATATTCCCCGCTTGTGGATAATGGCCTAAAACCCCACACGCCTCGGTTCAGACTTTCCCTTACTCACAAATATATCCACAAAACACACCAAATGTGTGACAGTTATCTGCTAAATTATCAGCAGCAGTTTAATCAGGATTAAACGTCACTTCTATCTTATTTTAAAGTGCAATCCAATAAAACATACTCAAGCATCTGTTTAAAAACACGTCAGCACCTTGTTATTTCCATATCCTACACTTGAGTGTGTTATCACTTCTAATCTAGTCTACCAGTCAAACAATAACAACTTTTGTACAAATCACAATGTTCAGATTTTGTTAAGAAAGTGTCTGCATGAGGAATCCACTTAAGATAGTCAATTGTTTACGAAAAAAAATAATCAGAATTTAGATTATTCTATTGAAAAGCTGATTCAATAAAGTTATGTTTTAAATGATTATCCTCTAATCTTTGAGTTTTGCCTGCAACCTTGATGACAGACAAAAAGTGAAGGAATTTATGAAACAAATAAAAGCAAAAACATTAAAATAACATACAGCAGCAAGCTACTCCTATTGCTGGACACTGGAGCTCTGAACCCCTTCAGTCCACCCTGGAGTTCTCCTCCCCCCCTCCACTTCCAAAGATTTATGGCCATATAACATAACAATGCACACAGACACCATGGTCAATCTGTGTGTGTGCGTGTGTGTGTGTGAGTGTGTGTAGTGAGGGGAGTGGAGGGGCCCAGGCAGCAGGAGATGGATGGCTGGTGTGTAAGCTGCCGGCAGACAGCAGACAGGCCAGCCTGAGGAATCCTCCAGGGAGTATGGAACTCCCATTCGCTGTCTGTCTGCCCTGCAGCTAAACACAAACGTGTGTATGTGCATATACACACACATACACACAAAGTTGTTTTACTACCACTGCCTCTGGCTAGCAATCTTTGGGGCATTTTACAACGATTCCCACCCTTTACTTTATAACACTGTAGTAGAGCAGTCCTGACTAACTAAAAGGAAATTAAGAACACAATGAATAATTTAGGCAACTTAGGAAGCACAGTCAGATGTAGTCTCAGAAAATTTCAACAGTGTGTCAGTCCTAATGAATTATGAAAACTTTGTTTTCACGCTGCATTTCTTTGCACTACTTTCAAATTGCTACAAAAGCCACTGTGTGAGTGTATGTGTGTTATTATGCAGACCATGAGTGCAGTTCACGCCGAGTACAGCTCAGCAGACTAGACACAGTCAACGTGGGCCGGTCTCCTGGTTGTTGAATAATGGATCAGAGACGGACTCCCGCTCAGCTTAATGCAGTCTGATCTGATGTGACTGTGATCTCCGTTGACTGGTGCGGACCACAGAGAGCTGACAGCCCCCTCTATGGGCTGGTCAACCACACACAGCCACGAGCATGACAGAAAATACAGCTCCACAGACGCGCACAAGACGATCGGGGCATTTTTAATCAAGCGCAGGCCAACATGTTATGAACCAGCCTATTTGGTAGGCAGCCTTGATGCTTCTGTACTTCCAACCGCCCAGAGTTTTAGTGCCGATTCCTATTGAGCCCTTTACAGCCCTGTAATGAATCCTGTCGCTCGTCTGGCCTGGCTTAGATTCCTCCTCCACATACCAGGGAGATGCCAGGGGCCACACAGACGCCAGAGGAGCCTTCCTAAATCACAGCCTTGTTACACTGATGAATGTGTGTGTCCTGTTCTGTGATCTAGACTATCTGCCTCTGTGTGTTTGTGCCTTTTCTTCTCTGCATGTTTTCTTTGTATGCACGACTCTCGCCCTCTGCGTGTGCACGTCTTTTCTTCTGTGTTGCAAGTTATGTGGTTATACTTGGAAATGAGATTAGAAATGAATGTGTAGGGTGAAGGGAAATTAGCATCTTTTATATGCAGGTACAGATCTCTCTGGTGCATATTTCTCTACAATGGGTGGGCTACATGCTGAAGTCAATAGTCACAATTCTCGTCCTGTGGTAACTATAATAGGCCTACTGTCAACTCCACAGAGAGTTGACAATTTTCTATCCACTGTGTACACCATTCATACATAATTCATACTAGCATCAATAATTCACCATGGTGACATTACCAATAATAACACAACAATACTTTGTTTTCACTGTCAGGTTTGAAATGTGTTGCCTTGGTAACGGAGATGAAACAAATATTCCCAGGAGGAGAGATTGGGAACACAGGAACAGGACAGAATTCCCTCCTGATCCCACTTAGTAGTGTTGTCACACTCTTTCTCTCTCTTTCTCTCCCTCCGCTCAGCCCTCCTCTGCCTCTCTGTCTTTCTCCCTCTACCATACACACTCATGGACCACACTTTCTGTTCGCATAAAAAACTAGGTCAGATAATACAAACTCCTGAGGGGGTTTCTGTTTTGTCTCTTTAGGATTTCAGGGAAACTAATGGAGAGACTATTTTTGGGAGCCAAGCCTGCATCTCTGCGCCGTCTACTCCTCCCCTTCTTGCTTGGTAAATAATCACAGCAACATTTATGAAGAGGAAAACAGATGCTGAGAAAACACTGAGGCAAACTATGACTGTTGAAAGAATTGCTGGGAGAATACGTGATTTTCTTACTTCTGGAGTGGTCTTCTTGAACTCGCGGCTCAGGTCGATCAGTTTCTTCCTGGACTGTTCACTCTCGTCCTGTCGGTTGGCAAGCTGTGTGGCGGTGGCGTCTAGTTCTTTCTGAAACACAAACGTGCAACTTTTTTTTAGTTTCTGTAGTGCTTTTTGTCATATCAAAAAGGTTAGTCATTGCAGTAAAAAGAAAAAAATCAAATAAAAAAGGAGTTGCTTCCTGACAATGCAGCAGTCTGATCTGGCAAGCTGCAGACACCCGACTCAGCTTCAGCTGAACTTGGCCGGTCTGTTGCAGCAGCAGAGGCAGAGAGCATACCCACAACACCTTTGTTCAGCCAAGAAAAACTCTGTTACACCAGTGGTTTGATCTATTACTACAGCAAGCAATATCTGAGCCTTTCAGCCTGTCACTCAGCCAGTTACCACTATGTCAGCCATGCAAACTTCTCTAGCAATAAGCCACTGTTAGTACACGTCTAGGTGGTTCACAGCAATCATTAATTGTCAGTTTTAGATGACTCCTCCCACTCTCAGCAACACAACAACAACAACAGCACAATTATCAACAACAGTGTTGTCAAGGCTGAGCTTGGGCCCGCCTTTCTCCACATTCATTTAGCATTGTTATTAATAGCTTTTCATGGGACTTGTTCCAGATGATAGGTCGAGTTCTGACATTAACAAGGCTTTCAGACCTTGTAAAGATTGTATCTCTCTCTGCTGAGAGTGTGACTATTACTGGATTATGTTTCTGTTGGATTCTTGCCCTCTGTCATGCTCACTCCCTTTTTTCCCCCTCATTTTTTTTTCAAACTCTCAGCAGATCATCCACTCACTCATTCAACCAGCAGTCCCGTCTCCTCAGTTTTAAATCTCTCCTTTACTCCGCCTCCCTCCATTCTCCCCTTATCTCCCCCTCCACCACCCCCACCCCCTTCCATCCACCTCCTGTGAGGCCGCCCACCCCTGAGAGTGATTAAACGCTGCTGAAGGGCCGTTATGCTAACTAACGCACTAATCATTTAATACACACATTACCACAGGGGCCCTTGCGGCTCAGTCTGCTGACAAGGTCCCAAAACACACTCACGCATACATACCCACCTCCCCAAATTGCCTACACCCCCAAAACACACAAAAAATACAACTCTCTAAAGAAATAGAGTGATCAAGTACTAATTAGGAGATTTTTTTCTCCCCCGTCAGCATTAAGTTTAATTCCCTGACCAGCCGTGATCTTCTTTTATCCACAAACTATGAAAAAAAGCAAAAAGCAAATGGACTTGGTTGGCTGTCCTCTGCAAAGCATTTTACGCAGCAGCACAGGATGTTTGAGAAAAAAAAAAAAAACTGCTCACTTGCTTTCATGCCATCTTGCTCTCGCTGCCCATGGAGCAGTTGATGTAGCAGCCTGTCTGCCCATGGCCATGGAGCAGCTGCACTATCTGTTAGTGAATTCGAGCGTGTGCAGAAGCTTGCGCAACGCTTGATGAAAGGAGTAACCCAATAAATTTTAATCACGTTAAATTAATTTTGAAAAACTGAATGCTCCAATTCATGGGTAGAGGTGTAATTATTATACTGGTTAAGATTAGCAACAGGAAGAAGGATACAGGACCCAGCTGGCTCAAGATGCACCACACTGGCAAATGCTGATCCAAGTGTGAGCATAATATGATGTATTTAGCCCTAGGACAGTTTTATAAATGATGGGTGGCAAAACTCACTATAATTATTAATCTACAATAACTCAGATTTTTTTTTTTTATCTGATTTGAATTCAGATACATTTAATGTACAGATAATGCTGTTATCCAAGCTGAAACTTTTGCTTCCTTTGTTTAAGTAAATTAACTGGAAAACAACAGCTATATTATTAATTATACTTGATTTCTTTTTAGATGCAAATAATTCAACATAGCCAAAACCTTTTGGAAAATAATCTTTAACTATCCAAAGGTTTGAGGAAGTCAACACAGAGTGTGATTCAATATACATAAGGTATCAATAAGATCCCTTTTGTGGACAAAACTGAAATAAATCAACTACTCCAATAGGTCTCTGCGTCATGAGGTCATGTGCCAATCCCTAACGCCCTCGATTCTGTCCAATCCCTTTCCAATACCCTGCAAATATCCCAATGTGTTACCAAATCCCCATTCCAAAAAAAAAGATTCTCGCTAAGCTAAATAAACACATCACACATGAAAGAGGATTGATTCAGTTCCAAAAGGGCACGTTATTATGGGTATGGTCTTAGTTTAAACAAAAAAAGGACCCTCAGACCAAGTCAGGTTTTGACCATGCAGCAGACTCTACGCCCACATCAGCAGACACAGGCAGACTTTACACTCGTCTTGCTAATAGAGCGTAACATCCCAAAGTGCACAATCCCTGCTGCCAACCAAATATTCATACACGTCAAAACTCACCAACTATTCAGCAGCCGCTATTCCTATCTTAAATTTATTTCATTACAAAACATGAGAATAAAATGTACCTTTCGTGAAATATTGAACAACAGATTTGGGTGTTTTCTCTGTTTGAATGATGTTTATGTATAAATGTGGGTTCTAAACTAAATAAATCTATGTTGAACACCAACTTAAATGGTACAGGGTTGCATTGAAAGCACACTGAAAAAATCTACATTTTTCTCTGTGCCAGTGTAAAATAAAGTTTGTTTTTACAGTATTTACATTTCAAATGTACAATATCGGTAGCCAAGTATTATAGTTTAACAGTGGTTTTAAACTTTCTTCATTTTCTCAGAAACTGGTTGGTAAACATTTACACAGCACACAATATAATCACCATAAAAGTCGATCGGTTGCCGTCAAGTTTAAAAAAAAAAAATCATATACCACAGTAGAAATAAATTGCAAAGGATTATGGGAGATTTACTGGATATATGCATATTCATTTCTAAACTCAAAATAAAGAGATCTAAAACTGTTTGACTTTTTCACAGTGAGGACTGTCAGTGACCGGCTCTTCCAGTTAACTGATCCTTTCTAGCACTTACTTTTCAGTTTACATTACTGCTGCTGCTAAATATAGCAGATAGCTTGATTAATAGAAGGCTAAACAGAAAGATGAGGACCTTTCATTTTTATAATGACCAGAATGGCGACATCTGTCACCATCTATCTAAGTCAGAACACTGAACACAAACAGCAACAGCGAGCACATAGTGGCCAAAAGGAGTGTGTAATGCTGTGCAATGCTTCAGTCTCAACAAAGAGGTATATGGGATGAATCTAGCATTCAGAATAATGGAAAACAGTTTCTTTATAGGACTTAACACCTACATATGGATCCAAGATGGGGACACAGTCATGTAGAAGTTATGTGGGGTGAGATGGAAATAAGTCAATTCAATATTTTGAGTCTATTATCACAAGGTTTGTTTTCTTATGCCAAAAAGGCAGCAACTAGCATCAGCCAGTCTTTTTATTCAGTTAAAATTGATTAAGTTCAAAATTTTTTGAAGGACAAAATATTGTTACAGTCATGCAAGGCAGCTCCACAGGGGTTCAGGCCGTCTGGCATACCTCTGGGATTTCCCTTCTAATATGTTCAATGACAGACATCACGCAAGTTTAATAAACTTTGCCAATCAAGCTGACAAAAAGATAAAAAACAAATGTAGAAACTAATTAAGAG
>JAPMNP010723583.1:795-11350 GCA_029874935.1 Atherina boyeri | reverse complement strand
TCCATATTTTACATTTGAAAAATAAAGCAATGCTAAAAATAAAATCTCTTTCCTTGACTAGCCTAATACTTGTGTTGTTTGTAGTTACTTCAATGAAACACCAACAAGCAACAACATCCACAGATAAAATGCATAAAAGTCCCTAACCCTCCCTCTGACTCTCCTTGACCTGACAATGACATTTTTCAGACATGAATACAGTTTAATTTACTGGGGTTTTAACTCATTTAACCACTCACATTGACTTCTGCATTATTTTTAAACTCTAGTTTTGCCTGGTTAGGACTGCTCTGTCTAGTTTAACAGAGGATGGAATATGTGTGTGCAGGGAGGCATTAAGTGGGCTGTAATGTCTGTGTGATTGCTGTAACAGCCCTGCTTGGCTTGGCTGGACTGGCCCACAGCAGCAGTCCCTGTCCTGGTTCATTTGGTCGTCTGGTCAGCTGTAAAGACGATTGGAACAGATTGCCAACACTCCCTAGAGAGACTTCAACACCGACTTGGCCAAGAAGCCTCTTGCACACTGCTCCACACGCGTGTGCTCTCACATGAATGCACAGACAGGCCGCTGCAGTAACTTTGGGAGCCCAGTCTTTCCACATTCTTTTGAACTCGGTTTCAGAAGAGGAAGTCTGCTAACATGCTCGCCCGGCGAAATTTGGCACGGTGGGCCATGTTTACAGCTAGGAAGGAAGATTAGGCCAGATGGAAATGAACATCTCTCCATCCTACCAGTGTGAGAATAAGACTCATCACCAATAACAGTCACGGGTAAACAAATCCTATTACCACTGGCCATCAGACCCTAGGTGTATGTATGCATGATCAGCTCTCCTAATGAAATTCCTTCCACTCTTCTGCAGGCAGAGAGAGGCCTTCTATCTGACTAATTCGCTCTAATTACTCTAATGAGCCACAGGTGATGATACAGTGAGACTGATTAATTAAATGGGAGGCCCCAATCAGGCATGTCTGATTATGCCAATCATATTGACTACAGACTAAATGAGATAACAGGAGACAGACGCGCTTTAATTGAGGTATCAAAACTTTGTGGAATTCCTTATACCCTCACGCTCCGACGATGCCGAGACAGATAGGCTGATGGAATGACAACAAAGTTATTGTTATGTACACAGTATGAAGTCAATCAGCAGCCGCTGTCTGTATTACCACGGTGACCAGGAGTGCACACAGAGAAGAGAACACTACGACTGGCTCCAGGTCTCAGTCTCTGTAGAATAATTAAGAGTGTGAAAGCAAGAAACACTTTGTTTACACTTAGTCCACAGTCACACAAGCCAAATAGTCTGTCACTATTCCTTTAATCCAAACACCATCTACATCAACTGCTCTAGATTCAGTACATGTTTTACACATTAGTCTAATGGAGTACTACCTCTGAATTCAAGCCAGGCATAGAAAATTTTGTGCAGTTCTTTTCCGTTATATTAACACTACCAAAGTCACACTACAGAGGGGAACAATATTTGAAAAATAAATATTAGCTTTCCTGTGTTCATTACAAAGTGAGAAGCCTTTTTACAGCCTTTGTACTTGGCATCATGACACAGATGTTTAAGAGATGAAGTTTTCTGTCCTGCCTGTGCAGTCACTAATCTTTCCTTTTATCTCCGACATGTCTGAGGCTGTTATGTGGTTATGATAGTAAACAGTAAAGGCGTCTGGAAAGATGTCTTATCTGAAATCTACGAGGTCTACCTTTCAAACCTCACCCCCTCCCTTCCATCTCCCTGCACACCATTCCTACTCCTATGTGGCTGACTGTTCTGTATGCCAAGCCTACTGTGTGGGGGTGGAGTCGTGGGGTGGCAGCTCAGTCAGGAGCGACAGCCACGCTTGCTACAACGACACGGTACATGATCACAGATCACAGGCACGCCCCCTCAAAACACAGCACAACAGCAGCACAGATAAGAGACTGCGATCCTGCCTGCCAGTCTGCTTTCCTACTTTTGACAGAGCAGGTTGCAGAACTTTAAATGTGCCAGCAGATGCTGTTTCCACAAACCACACAGGGTTTGAAGACGCAAGTCATATCTTCCTGAATCTCTGCTTTTACTTTTCCTCTCCCTCACTGGAGAGAAAGCCACAAAGTTTTCTTTACTACAAGATAACAATAGTTTTTGCAGTGACAACTGAGCTCTGAACGCTTTTTTCATGTGTACAGTGTGTAGAGCGGTTGGGGGCGGGGGTCAGCCTCACACTCTCCAGTCTAACAAGAAGCTTGTGCTCCCTGAGCATTTTGCTCCTTTTTTTTTAACACAGATCCATATCTACAAACAGTACAGGAGCTGTCAAGATTCACCTCAGTGATGCTGACGCAAGCCTGGATCAAAAACAGCCTTTTTACACCGCAGCTTCGTTTGTATTGATCCATGTTTCTCTGCTGAGAGACTGGTTGTTGTTTTATCTCCCCAACATCCAAGCCTTAACTCTCTTGAAGCTTACTGAGAGCTAGTCATTATTTTGCCTGACCTATTGTCTGACAAGGGGATTCAGAGGCCTGGACTGAGCCTAAATACAACTATAATGAGACTAAGATGGTTTCTGGCATAGAGGAAGTGCAGCTCACTTGGTCTCATTTTGTAGAGTTCGAATTTAGCTGGAGGCCTGTGTCACAAAGGGTGAGTGGTGTGGTGAGTGCAATGGGAGGAGAGGGGTATGGCGATATGCTAGGGTGTAATGCATTGGTGAAAGGGCAAGATTTTTCATCCCTGCGTTTACAGGGTGGAACGGCTAGGATATTGAGATCTGAGATAGGATCAGAGGGTAGTGAGCTGTTTCAGCTACGATAAAGGCCAGGCATTACAAACACAGCGCTCATAGAGAGGAGAGAGAACCAGAGAGACAGAGGGAGAGAGTATCACACCTCTCATCCCTGAATTAATGCCTCTATTCTGCCAGGAAGCCATTCTGTGCCAGTGAGAGGAGATTGGGGAGGGGATGAGTGCACAGATACAGACTAAAAAATGGAAACTGCGATCATGGAGAGGGGCGATGGGGATTAATCATGTCTGGAGGAAGAGTGGGACTCTCCAGGACCTATAGCACATATACAAGCATGATCCCCCTTTTTTTGCAGGCAATTCACATCACGCTTTTATTAGTTTATTTTACTTCAAACAAACATACAAGCATCCATCAGTGGATAATGACAGAGTCACAGGTGCAGGCCAGCGACGCAACATTGCAGATATCCACACCTTCCTACACTCATTTGCAATCTATTTTTAACCTAGTAAGTCTGTGACCCCTGACAATGGAGCAGTGTTCGAAGTTGCTCTGTTCTCAATTCGTTAGCCTATTTGATTTGTTGTAATAGACTTAGACTTCCATATAAGGGCGATTAGCAGCTTCACGCTGTTGGCACATTTAGAGTACAGTGAGAAAGGTGTGCATCACTCTCATGTGGCTCTGCTACATTAGATCCCTGCTCTGCGTGAAGTCTTTTTTCCACATTCTAATTTAACCTCGTCTATCTGTTGTATCCAGTAATTTTCTAGACGCCTGATGACACATCAGCATGAGCTGTGCCACGGCCTATAAAAGCAGCATGTTGATTTCTGTGCATAAATTAAAAGCATATATCAAAATGCCCTGTTAGGTTAGACACATCTTTGTGTCTGGGCTCGTTAATGTGTCCGGTCCATACTGTCACTACTTTCTAATGTGGCTTTGCCTTTTGACTAAGTTTGACACCCAAAGTCTATACAATCAACGTCAACAGAACATGTCCTGGGGCATAGTCTTACTCAGCCTTTATGAGCAAGAGTATTCTGCTCTGCTTGCATGACTTTTGAGAGGAAAAGGCAGAGAAACACTGAGGAGAGAATAAGCATAGCTAATCCTTGCCATAATGACAGAATAATTAGCTTGCGTTAGGCTAGTAATGAGTTGTAATTATATCATTTATTCTGTGTTGAGAGAATTTGATATAAAACCCGCACAATGAAGGAAGAGGAATTGAGCTCAGTGGGAAGTAGGAAGGAGCATGTGTAAGAGCTCAGGCTCTTGCTATTGATTGATCCAAACATCAAACGAACCACTAGAGTAATAGGGGGAGTGAAGGACAGCTAAAAGCTATTTGGAGCCTTCACTGCATAAAAGACTTGACCTGTTCCACACAGCCTACATATCAAAACCATCAAACAGCAATCAATAGACCAAAGCGGTCAACTCAACAAACCGTCACCCTACTAAAACATCAAACCCCCAGCCCAAGCGTCAGATGATAGGCTACACTCAGCTTATCCATTACCATCAGATAAAGAGGAGATAAAACACAGAGCCTAATCCTTTCATGTGTCGTGACAGCCACAGCAGCCTCCGAGGCATTCCTTCAGTCTGGCTCTCAAATAGTTTTATGGCGGAAGGCAGCCATTCAGCCAGCCAGTCAAGGCTGTTCTGGTCTGTTTGTCTTATTTCACAGTTTACACGCTGTTTTATAGGTAGTTATTATGGTCGCCATGGTGATACCATACGTTTTTATGGTCTTTTGGTCTGAGGGCAGAGAGTGTAATAAACGAAAAAAAAAACACATACACATGAAAACAAAGACTCACAAAACACACTCCTGCTGTGGAAAGGTCTCCTGTCCCTCCCTTCCTCCCTCCCTCGCTCTTTATCAGTCTCGCCAAATGCCTATCGCCCCACTTTCTGCTTCATGTGAAACATGGATAGGCTAACGTAGATTTGTCCTCTCTCATTCCACATCTGGAGCTGATCAGAGGGCCCCCTGGAAGTTGAGGCCTCTGGGCCTATTAATAACCATACCGCTGAACTCAGGGTCAGACAGCAGTCAGCGGATGAGCCTGTGTCTACTAAACACATAGTCCCTTCCCCCTTCCTCAAGAGGACAACTCTCACTTTTAGAAATGAAGCAACAGGCTACACAGTTCAGCTATGAACATACAATTAAGAGACTTAGCTAGGGCACACAGAGACTCCTCACCCTAAAACATCAAGGTGGAGCTCACAAATTATGCACAAACACTAAGACTTAAGCTTTGAATTTTTTTAATATAATATTTGGTCAGGTGACTTTTCAAAATAAGACTGACACACTAGCGTAAGAAAACAGTCTGGTCATTCTGTAAGATAAGTTTCTCCCTGCTGCAGTTTTCTTTCTCACCTTCAATGTCCAAATAAGTTCAAGTTCAAGGAGGCTAGACCAGTTAAATGCAAGACAGATGGTAAAGTCATCATCTGTTAGCTCTAAAGGTTAGGCCAGTCAGACAGCCCAGGTCACACTGAGGTCGTCAGGGTCACCCAACCTCTGAACCGTGGCTTCAGTCTGACAGCTGCTCAGGTCAAAAGGTTAGGAAGAGGTTAAGGTACCGTCTGATGATGTTCAATGAATCTAACCACTATTGGACATCCATTGTACAGAATTTCCCATGTTTCAAAGAACAGTCATGGAATGGCCCTATAGAAGTTTTAATTAGGCAGCCGACCATTTCTGTGCAAAGATAAAAGTATGTTACGATCATCTAAAATTAATCTGATATTCACTACCATTTATATTTCACTGACTTACATTACAAAAGACATTTCCCTAACATCATTCCACCTCACCAACTGAAAACACAACGGTCAGAGCACAGTTTCTCCACATTTACTCATTTTGCTGCAGCAAAGTTTTCCTAATTTGTTTTTTTTTTTTATTTGTTTATTTGCACATTTAAGAAAACAACACATTTAAAAGCAAAACATAGAGGTTATGTGCAGGTGAGATTTAGAAAACCCTGTGGGGTTGCAAAGTTAATCTCACCTCAGAGTACCATAATATACAGCATAAATAATACAACAATGCAATGGAAGAAAAAAAACAAACAAAAAAACAAATAAAAAAAATTGATGAGGGAAATTTTAAAATACTCATAAATAGCAACATAAAACGACAATGCAACATACTTACAACATAACAATAAAGCAAACCAGTGAAGAACATACACAATGCACACAACAATCTGTAAAATGTAACCCACCCCCATCAAACACAAACACACACACACAAACGCACCTGTGCATACAGGGTAGTTGAATCATCATAATCGGTGGTAGTTTTTATGCTGAGCCCAGCCAGCAGTCTGTGTTATTTTTAGAGGGCTGACACAGAAGCAGGCCGTCCATTTACTCTAGGAGAGGGCAGCAGGACCATCAAAGCTCTGCTTGCTTTAAACTACCAAAGTGGGAATGAGCTCAACATAAACACTGCGAATGTGTGGACACTTAGAGAAATTAAGATAGCTTAAATTCTGAGCCATTACAGCTCCATTACTTGAACATTAGACTTCTTATAACAAAAAAGGAGTTATGTTTGTATGGAAATGCCAAACTCACATCAAATCATGAGCATCTATAACTGGTGCAAACCCATGATTTAAATAGTCTCCTTTTCCTCTCTTATAGCTCTGAAATTAAATAAAACAGTAGGAAATAATCAAAATCTTTTTTTTAGTTTAACAAAACTAATTAAGTTTAAGTGCTGGATTGAAAAATTACAAAACAGAAGAATGTGAAAAGAATTACTGTAAAAGTAAAAATGGAACAAGACCTGAGGCTAAAGGACTAAAGGCTGTTTTGTTCTGTTGTGACTGACAGATTAAGCCTTTGGGCTAGCTATGGATCCAACAACAGAAGCCATGATTGACATTGAAAATTACACAGAGTGAGCTATTAGCAGATAGCCAGCCATATCATAATTCAATCCCTACACCATCAAAGTGCACCAATATCATAATTCAATACCAAGAACCATTAGGCTGCAGCACACCAATATCATAATTCAATCCTGAGGCCATCAGCTCTTGCCAATATCATAATTCAATACTTGGACCATTAGGACACACCAATAGGCCTATTAGAATTCAATACCTATGGTCAATGATCTAATAGGACACTGATACTGGAGTCATGGGTTGACATGGGATAACGTCTCCACATATGGCCACTCAGACCCTTTTTAGCCTAGACGCCTTGATAACTGAGATAAACAACACTAAAATTAGTTGGGGCAAGAGGCTCACCAATAGCTTAGCTTCAGCAGATACTAAAGACCACAGCAACAAATTTCAACAGGTTTATGTAGAGGGGAAGATTCAGGAAACAAATCGAGGCACAGCATTAGCTTTAAATGTAGATGCGCTCAGGCAGACCTGACAAAAATGCGGCCCCCGGTGGGTGACCATTTGCAGTTGATCTAAATCACATTGTGGTATCTTGGGGAAATGAGTCTATTTCTTTTTCTGGTCCACTGCCTTCGTTTATATTTCCATGTTAACATCATGTTCCAGTTATTCAAAATGTTGTAAATTCAATCCAGGTTCTGTTTGCTGGGTCATCAGAAATGGTTTCTGAAAGATCAGATTTCCTTGGCTGCTTTAAGTCTGTTTTCAGCAAAGTTGTCATTATTCAGTTATTTTCACCACACAACTCTTACGTTTCCACACTTCACTCTGATCTTGATGTAGTGTATATGGAGTGTAAAATGACTCTGAAGAACAGAAAATACAGTAACCAACTGGCACATTACTGAAAATCACTTGAATGAGAGAAAAAAACAGGTATTTCAGCATCTTAACTGCTGAAAAATCCGTGATATACACATTATGAAAATTTGTGAAATTTTAGGACAATGTTTGAAACAATTGCATCATGCTGATGTTTATTTAGTGCACTTTTCTGCCATGGCCACACAGTTGCTCCAGGTCTTCATCACGCCAACTTTGAAATCTTTAATTAACACCATAGTAACACCATTAGCACCATAGTTCATGCTACACCAATAATAAATACTGGCAGATACACTGCTACACCAACACTATATAATAATGTCAATACAACACAGATAACATAGGTAACTGTATATATGTGGTAAATAAATAAAAACAACAAACAGAAGTAAGAAAAGAGTGTGGGACTGCATTGCTGGCGCACAAATGGATATAAACCCACTCCTGGTGTGCACCTCACTGTGACAAGTCTCAGTTTGTCAGTGATTTATGAACAAAAACAGACATTTTCCCCCTGTAGGAATGATATATTTTGTTAACTGTGACTTTAGGCTTAATATTACAAAAATGAGCAATAGACTTTACAAGATTAGATAATTGAGACAAAGGTATATGTTTAATATCTAAATAAAAATGGGCATCCTCCTCCAACTTGGAAGTAGCACCAGCTAGAATATCCTCAAGTAAACCTACAGACGAGAGGCCTTTGCTCTCACTGCTGGAATACAGAGCAGCACAATAATGGATGCTTCTGTCATGAGATACGGTGAAGCTCTATGATGCTGTAGGTGAGAGACTCCAAGTGGGTCTGTAAATAATGCCTGCCACTTGAAAATAGGGCCTCTGGAAACTGCCCTCTCTGCTCTCGTTCCTTGTTGGGAAGTTTTGTCTACAGGTGTAGCTTAAATGTTTTGTTTTTTTTGTTAACAATTTTTTTTATTGATTTTATGTAAACATTAATAAAATAAAAAACAAACAAACATGAAGGTACATGCCTGCACATATCCTTATGTGGGTATAGTGGCATAAAGTCCCAATATACATTTATCAAAAAAATAACTAAATTAATAATAAATTTAAAAATAAATAAATGAAATAAGAAAATAAAAAAAATTAAATAGAAAAAAAATAAATAAATAAATAAATTACACACAAAAAACAAAAAAAACAACCCACAACAGAACAGATTATACTCATTTTGGGAATCAGGACATGCCCATTTGCCTACATGTCTCCCCCAAACCAACACATACCCACATAGTCAACATATAGGTCCTTCATGCACTTGAACTATGACTTGTGTAGCTTAAATGTTAAAGTGTTGTGAAGCAAAATATGCAAATGTATTTTTTTAAATATTTTTTTACTGTGTTTTAACTGCCACATCAAATATACATGTCTGCCACCTAGCAATGATGCATTTTTTTTATAAATATGACAGTCAAAGAGCTGCATTCTGATTTTTTGTTGGGTTTTTGGAAGCAGTGTGCAAGTTACTGTTCCCAGCTGGTAAAAAATACAGTACACAGAGAAGTCTTTAAAGAGTTATACAGATGTTATACTGTAGATTTTATTGATGCAGTGGCTGCCAAGACATAAAAAAGTCTTACTTTATACTGGCTGTCAAACCCCAAGAAGACATTTTTATTTTGAGGAATCCTTTAAGAGTATGAATGTATGTATATTCAATTGTTTGTTAAAAAAAAGAAAAAAGAAAAAAAAGGGGGGGTTTGAAAACCAAAGTGCAGGGGGAAAAGAAGAACATTTCAGTACAGGATTAACTCAAGCTAACTATACTCAAATGAAATGCAGTCATGTCATGTTTTTATGGTGCTTCGTCTACAATTTAAAATCATTGGGGGAAAAAAATAACAATCACAGTTAATCACACTTTTTCAAAAAGCTTCAGGCTCCATCTGTTCAAATATCCCTATTTTTAGACTTCCTTTAAAGTGTTTTGTATCTTTTGTTCAAAAATCAGATGACTAAGGTCTAAATTTCTTTCACCACGCCAAAAAAATCCAGAATTTATATCATGGCTGTCACACAGTGTAATATAAATTTACTTTTTGTTTAGTCAGATAAACAGAATCAGAATAGATACTACTCAAATCCCGGGGGAGGGGGAGGAAACTGAGGCAAACTGCTGAGAAGTCGGGGAGTATGGGCCTCTGGTATGAATTAGCCACTGATAAAAGGTAAAACACACTTTTTTTTTTTTAGCTTTTTAAGTGTGGTACATTTCCCCTCAGTTATAAAGAGCATACCTTCATACATTTCAACTAAAAGTTCTCAGGAAGTAAGATGGCAAAGACCAGACTAAAGCAGGCCGAGGACAGACCGGAGACCTGACATGCACTCGTCCCTCTCTGACTCATGCTTAGTCGCTCACCACCACACAGTGAAACCTCAGTCCCAATGCCAGGTTTTGTCACTGGGCAGAGAAGCGGTTGGCTACAGTAAAAGCATGACGTGATGCCCCTTCCTCTGTGCTCCCCCAGCCTGTGCAGCAACAGAGGGGTAAAAATATCCCACCAGTGAGTTCAGACAACCAGCTCATAAATTAACACTAAAACTCCTGCAGACAACAGCGAGCCAGTCGTTGAGAGATTTATACCACTCAGGTTGCCACTGACCACAGCTTTAGGATCAGTTTACAAAACCCTTTTCCTAAATTTACCCATTAGGAGGTAGTGAATAAGAACAGGGTCTAGATCAGTTTTCATCCAAGTCACTATTTAGCAGTCCGCTAACATAGTGAACTATTTTTCAAAGTGGCTCTAGGGTGCGTTTTTCCAGGAAATATTATGAGGTGAGATGAAGGCTATTAGACTTAAATTGGGAATTGTGTGGGAACTAAGTGGTCTGTTCTTAATTTTCTAAGCTTACAGAGAAAATACAAGTTATAGGTTTAGGCGCAGCTATTCACTCATATCTTATTAAGGCCTGTAATGAAGTACCATCTCTCATCGCTCTCAAGCAGAAACACAATGTTCCAGCAAACTGCTTGACTGGGT
>JAPMNP010723582.1:0-11336 GCA_029874935.1 Atherina boyeri | reverse complement strand
CATTATCATGTTATTCATTAGTGAGGTGTGAATTATTGGCTGATGACTGATTTCATGGTGGCAACAATCAAGGAGTCTCTCAAATTAATCACCTAATGTTTTCAAAGACTTAAAATAACTTAATTAAAGCCAAAGTTAAACACCTTTTGAGGATTTAAAAGATAAATAAATAAATACTGCGACTGGGGGGAGTTTTAGGGAGGGGTGTGGGCCCTAAACGTCACTCCAAGGGAGTTGCAGTTAATGCGGACTTCCCCAAAGTTCACTAACTGGAGCTAGATCAGTCACAGAGGCGATGTAACTTTGCCATTTGTGCACGTCGCGCACAATAACAACAGGGTAGTCCCCCCATTACTACGTGAAAGATGTATTTGTTAAAAAGTATTTTTGGTGTAAATTATAGGTATGGAAAGATGGAGTGGCTGTGGACGCTTTTCACTCTCCTTTTAAACTTTCAGTTAACTTACGGGTCCCCCTCTTCTTATGGCATATTCCACGGGTCTGCATACACTGGAGCGGTCCACAGACACAGAAATAGGTGAGTAATATATTTGTTTGTTTTAATATACTTTTGAGAGGAACTTTTTAAACTCTGAGGCGATCTTTTTGATAACTCCAACTCGGGCGTTGCTTTTTACACTCCTGCAGAGGTAAAAAGCTGTGCGCTTTTGTTGTGTAGCCGCCAATAAAAATCCAGAGAGTTCCAAACTTCTCAGTGACCGGAGTGACCCCCTGTTTGGGGAAGATTTAGCCTCTTATGGTCATATGTAGGCTGTTAGGTTGAACTGTTTATCAGGTTTAATTTGGCTCGACTTTTCCAGCGTCGCCCAAGGTGATAAGACACAGATAAACGCTGGAATGTCGCTGATTACCTCAATATCTCATCGAAAGGTGCCATTAGTGCACTGCTGAGGATTTGCTTGAAAAATTTAGATAGACCAGGGAAAAGAATCATGGACAAAATACACGTGAAAGGAGGCAACCTCTATGCTGTGTGCATGTAAAATTAGTTTTGATGCTTGTTATGTAAGATTTGTTTTACTACACCTCCAGTTTTTAGATATTAGCCTGACATACTTCTTGATGCTCTTGTTTATGTGTACCTCTCTGTAGAAACTGGTGCGCCTATGTGGTGCAGAGGAACGTGAGCTGCGTGGTGCAGGGGAGTGCGGAGAATTTCCAAGAGCCCGTGGTGGCCCCCTGCCCGGCCTACCAACCCAACTGCCAGCAACAAGTGACGTGAGCATCCGGGAGCATGAAGAGAGATGGGGGGGTTCAGGGTGCTTGTTCGTTAGATGCATGAGTTTGGATGCAAAATGTTTCCTGGAGAGAGAGTTGTAGGAAGAAATATTCACAGTGTCTGAAAGAAATACATTTGGCAGAACTAAGAAGCGTGACATCTCCAGCTAGCTCAAAATCCCACTGAAAATGGCAAAGGGCTGCAGCAACTCTCCCCATAGTTATAAACTTACCAATTCATGGCCACAGTTGCACAAAATAAAGATCCAAGTTGAGGCAAGTTTTTATCAACTAATTAACACGTTTCATTGCCTTTTATAGTAATGCGTGGGGGACTATCAGCGCTATTTTCAACTCAGAATTACAAAGTGACACCCAAAGATATATTTCATACTGCTGCTGAAGCATCCATCCATCTATGTAGTTCTGAATTATTGTTTCACTATCATCTGGCCTTTTTTAAAGTTAACACAATATTTATTGAGGTCCCCCAGAATTCTTCACAAAAACAGAGTTATCAATCTTAACATGACTCCCTCCTGTCCAGATAATGAAAGACATGATGAGAACAAATGAAACACTTTTTCAAGTACTTATTGTTTATTATACTTAAGCCTGATGCCTTTTGCTATTGTTATCTACTGTTTTTCTTCCAATCTAGAAAACTTTGGCTCCAAATATGAAGGTTTTATTGTTTAATAATCATATTGTCAAAAAAAATCTTTCTAAATTTTCATCTTTGTGCATCTGTTTTTTCTAGTATTATTTTTTCCTAATCAGTAGCTGATTTTTCATTAGCAAATACTTAGCTTTGACATCACATCATTAGTCATTTCTTTAAAGTTTAGTTCTTAACTGTTTTCATTTATATGCATATTTATTATTCTAGTTGAAAATACAATCTTATGTCAGAAACTGATGCATGTTTTTCTTCTTATTGTTGATACAGTATTTCATGATAACAGATTTGTTAAAAGCAACGCACGATGAGTAAAACACATTTCCCCATCAAACTTTTTAGGATGAACAAATCATCACGGTCCTTCCTTTGTAAGGGATTCTTGTAAATATAACAATCTCTACTGGTAAATGGTGACCAAATGTTAAAAACTGCTTCTGGAGAATATTGCATCACAATATAATTCATTTTGCTTTATGAATCATTTCTGGTTCTAAACACACGCTGTCTGCGCTTTAGCTGTGTGATCCATTTACACAAACAGATGAACAAGAACCTCAGTGATGTGGAAATGTTTCCTGGAAGCTTATCACTGTTGGATCACCAGAACACACTTCTGTGCAAAGACAGTAAACTTGCCAATGAGAACAGACACCTCAAGTTTTGCTAAGCAGTACTGGCCTCACATTAATATTATTTGATTTTTTTTTTTTTGTTAAAATGAGATTCAAATACAGATTACTGATTAAAAGCTGAAATGTTTTCCGTTTCCGTTTTTGTGTAACCCATCTGTCACTGTTATCAGTGACAGATGAGAAAAGATGATTGTTTCAGACATCAGCTTTCCAGATGTTCTACATGATATGACCTCTGCCCTTAGGGAATGATCTCATCCATTGTTTCACTTGGGAACTGTTTTCTTTGGCTTAAAACTGAAACGTTCAATGGGAAATGATGGAAAAGCTACAGGAGTTAACACTTTCCAAAGAAAACATATATTATTGTAACTGTTTCTCCTTTTTTGAGTAACAGAGTAGCTCTGTTATGGAAACCAGTAACTCTTACAACATTTTGCTAATGGCCTGGATTTGATGTTGAAGGATTATTTTTACTTTGCATTGCAGTTACCAAACACGGTTTCGACCCACATACAAGATTGGATACAAGACAGTCACAGAGTTAGAGTGGAAATGTTGTCCTGGTCACCAAGGTCCGGACTGTAGGGATTTAAAACCACCCCCAGAGCGACAAACAGTGCACGGAACACAGTCTTACCGCCCATCAAATCCTGGATTATCAACAAGACACACCCAAAGTAAGAAATATACTCCCAAATTAAACTTCTAAACAAAGATACATTTCTGCTGGTCAAATGATAGACTGGAATTACAGAATATTGTTCTTGTTTTTCTAAAATGAATAACTTATTCCATGATTATAGGGCCAGAGCGGAGGGAGATCGCACACCATGAGACATGGAATGGTGCCCCAGATAAGGTGCGAATTCTGGAAAATGAAGTTCAGCGTCTTTCTCAAACAGTTCTGGATCTCCAGTCCACTCTGACAGGGTTAACCACCAACCTCCGCACAGATCTGCAGGACGACACAAAGAAGATGCTGGTTACACTTCTAAACAATATACGCCCACCTGATAGTACCAGTGGTGCAAGCACAGAGGAGAACCCAGCTGTTCTAGATGGTCATCAGGCTACCAGAGGTGGGGTTGCTGGAGAGAAAGCCCTAGAAAAAATAGTCGCCCGTTTAGATGATATTGATAGTTCACTGAAAAGTAAAGATGAAGCTTTGGAAGACTTGAGAGGAATTACAACAAGTCATGACGGGCAGATACGTGTGTTAATGGATGCTTCTCAGTCTCAAACTCCAGCCATTGCTTACTTTGATGGCATACAGACCTACATTGATGGGAAATTTGAGACACTGAAGAAGGAGGTAGACCAGAATATTGAAGAACAGATGACCAAACTACAGGGTTCATGCAATGACAGAATCCAAACAGTGCAGAAGACATGTGAAGACGGCCACGATCAAGTTTTTGTCAGGGTGAACAAGCTGGTGGAAACCAAAGAATCCGCTCTGAGGAAAGAGATCCGAGCGCTTCGTTTAGAAATGGCTGCCGCAGACGGGCCTGTGCAAACTCAAAGGCAGATAGATCCACCCACCGAAGATAAAGACCACAGTGATCATAAAGACTTATGGCGTGAGATCGATCGTTTGGAAGATGCTTACAGAATACTTAATGTCCGCATCGATAACGAACTGGCTCATTTGTCTGCGCCACAAGATAACGGTGAGTTTAGCCTGTTGATGGCGGAGCTGGAGGCACGTGTAAATGTTACAGAACAAAATGCAGAGACGCACTGTTTCTACATTGAAGAGAAGCTAACCCGAACCATCACAGAAGAAGTGGAGGCGCTTCGGCAGCTTCTGGCTGAACGCGTGAACGGTGTGGAGGACCAGTTTACGAACATGTTGTTGGAAATGAGCAATAACTCATTCCCGGGGATGATTGGCGGCTCCATGGACGCCATTCAAGCAGAAGTCAAGAACAACAAGTTTCTCCTCCTGGGTTTGGATGACAAGGTTAATGCAGTAGAAGAGTTATGCTCTGCGGGATGCTCAGGCTCAGGCGTTACATCTGATGAAGGAAGAGCTGTGCTCCCACCTAATGGTCTACAGAACATTTTGAAGGACCTGAGTCGGTATAGAGACGATTTGGATGATCTTCACACAGTTTTTAGTTCTGACTCAAAAAAGCTCAAACAACTCGAGAACCTTGTTCAAAGACAGTCAGTTGGAAATGAAAGACACGTGAAGACGATGGAGGACTTCCAGAAGGATTTGATTAATCTTCAAAATAATGTGCTTGGATTGGCTGGTGCTGTTACTGGGTTAAGTGACTCCTTGAGCAAATCCAACCAGGATATGGACAGAATAAACTCAACATGCTGCCATGCAGACCATAAAGGTGCTGGAAGTCCGGTACAGGCCAACTGGGCTTCATCTGGCGCCACCAGCCAGCAGATGGACGAGCTGAAGAACAGGATTGATGCGCTCAGTGCACAGGTGTCATCTGAACTCAATCAGTGCAGACAGAACACACAGGGTGTTTCTGATGAAATCTCAACCGTGGAAGGACGTGTAAACAGGCTTGAAAAGGTGTGTGGAAGGTTAGACGGGATTTCTGTTAACATCAAAGAGCTGAAAGACGGGCTCGAGACACACGTTGGTGGCCTGCGGGACTGCGTCAACAAGATGAATGTCACCTGTGAAAATCACGGCGCAGACATCATCGCCCTACAGAACTCTCTGCACGTGCTCCAGGCGCAGATGGCCAAACAAGCTTTGAAAGATGTTGCTGCCAAAGACACAGGTGAGTTGATTGCTTTGTTGACAGTTTGATGACTTCTGTTGTTATCTTTGGTAAAGTCTGGATCAGAGAAGGAATGCAGGATCATTTTGTTGTTCGCCGGCGAGTACAATCAGTACTAAGAAACTTTATGGTAAGAGGAATCTGGCCAGCATGATAGTATAGAATGGATTATTATTTGAATGTAGCATGTGTGCAGCCTTGATATTTGACATGCATTCTCTTGCATGACCACATTCCACATGAAAGCTACAAGTTAAACACAACATGAGGTGTGACAGTAATGCCTATGCTTGCAACAAAACACTTGTATAGTGGCATTGTGCCACTTTAACTTAGTGAAACGCAGAAATATTCATGGCATCTTACAATGGAAATACTCTTAAGGTGGGCTGGAAAGCCAACAGTCATTGAGTGGCAAGACTCAATAACAACTGCAGTCATGCATGATGGTGCATACTTTTGGGAAGCGTTACTGAAAGGCATTCAGGGACTCAATGACAGATGTGACGTGTAAAGAATGAAGAAAAAGAGACTGAAGGAAAAGTTCACACTGCTCGACTTCTTCTGCAGACTTGATGAGTTGCTGCTTGCATAGCCTGAATGATATTATCAGTCTAAAAAAAGTAACAGAAATCAGCAGAAACAGCTCCCATGTAAGACTTGGGAAAGATGTAATGGGGTTGATGGCTCCTCAACTGTCTGAACCCCGCCTCTATGGGAGCATAATGACTGCAGGTGATCTCTGCTATGCAGGTGGTGATTATAGTATGAACAGCAACTTGCATGTATTTAACACCAATGAAAGTGTTGCGCCAGGCGTACAGTATGCTGCAGTTATCATTTTTTGCTTCATTAGTTGGTTAAGTTATGATGTCAGGGTTTCATGACAGTATATAATGTCTAATTATGATACATTGTTGTTTTTATGGTCCATTAGTTATACGATGCTCAGTGGATATCCACGTTAGTGCAGTCAGACAGCGAAAGGAGCCGAATGAAGAAACAAAAGAGATAAACAGAACATTTTCAGCTTCCTCTTTAACTTCCAACGTATAAGTTTATCTAGTGTGATTAACATCTGTGTAAACACAAACTTTTCCTGCAGATAATCCTCCATGTAATGCATTCTGCTTGCACAGTTTAAATGGAGCCTTGGAGGGAAGGATCAGATCCCGTGAATGGCTACAGGGTATTTCCCATAGTGGGAGGACATGAGTTCACTGGGCCTCCCATGCTCGCCTTGACTATGTCATTCAATATGTCCCGGCAGCAAGAGGCAGAGGCCCACAGTGGAGACTTCCTGTGACTTACGTTGTCCCAAGAATACCCTAGTTTTGATCTGGGGGAAGAGACAGATAGATAAAAGAGTTACATTTTTACAGCCCGTCCCAAATTTCTGGTGATTTCACCTTGTTTTATGCTTTTTTTATTTCCTTATGTGCAGTAAATGTCTGAGTACCCAAGTAAACTCCCTCATGCGCCGCTGGCTCTTTATGAACATGTTGAGTTGTGAGGTTTACTTTCTATCACCGTGACATGACTTTTTACGAACCACAGAGCTGCAGACCTCAACCTCATGTCTCAGCCTCTCAATACTCACAGACACATTACACCTCCCTTCCCGCTCTCTTTCTCCCTCCACACGTACACATACCAACCTCCAGAGATTCCCGTAGGGTGACCTCAGCCTGATGTGTGGAGTCTGGTCCTCATTAAGGGCCCTGACTCACTGCTGGAGCCAGTCTAGATGGAGAGAGGAGAAGCAGGGCTCCACACCCAGGACCAGATGCTTCAGCTACCCTCAGCTGTGATGTCATGACTGGGGCCCCATTGCTGGTGCCTCCCTTTCTTACGCCATCATCCAAAACAATAGCATGATAGGGAGTTGAAGTCAAAAGTATGGCAGCTGGAATAATGGTGTTGGGGTAGAGATAGAAGCGTAAAGGCATTTTGTATTTGATTTCAGATTATCCAAAATGTTTTATCACAGCTTTGTATGGAAGGATTCCCGCTCTGTATCAGTTGTTTGTTGTATTGTGGGATAGAGTTAGAATCACTCTACCATAAGACCTTTCCAACATCAGATCAACAGCTCTGTCATTTTTCACAATAGGTGATCCAACATTCACCGTCTAATAAACTGTGATTGGCAGCTACCCTCCTTTCTATTTCTCCCTTTTCGTTAGTTCTAGTTACTATTTGTGGCACCTTTCATTTTATGTAACATAAAGCAAAGCAAACTTTGTTTCTCTGGAGAGATTATCTGATGAGTGATGTGCACTTTTTTTACCATTTTAAATAGAACCTCTAACTCTCTCAGTCATAGCCAGTTTTTTTCATTCCATCGTCCCATGTGGTTGTTTGAAAATACAACAAACACTTGTGGTTGGACAGCACATCTGACTTCTGACTGACAATAATCTGGCTCATACTAGACCAGCTGGCAAGCTTAAATTAGTTTAAAGAGCAGACAGAGGAGAAAACGGCTAGCTTTGTGTAAATGTAACACATCTCTAACCCCTGAAGCTTGAAGACAAGTTAACTACAACTTCCTGCCACTTGTTGCCTGGTAACTGGTTCTGGCCAAAAAATAATTATGAAATATGTTAAACTTTCACTGAAAGGATTTTATTTTTTTTTTTTTTTTTACATTGGCTTAACAAACCCGATTCCACATTTTCATACATGAAACATAAAGGTATTAGTTGTGATATTTTTAATGTTTTTAATGTACAAACGATATAAAAGATGGACAAAAAGAGTTAGATAAAATATGAAAAAAAACATGGTGAGTAATCAGTAATGAATCCGTCTTTCTTTGGCAGCAAGAATTGCTTTAGCATATCAAGAAGTACATGTTTTGGATGGTGGATTGGGGAATTCCAGTCCATTCTTCAAGCAGAACCTGTTCCAGATCTTTTTGGCTTTGTGTATTTGTAAAACTCAAATCCCATGTTGTACAGACAAATACGATACTAGAGAAACACAGAGCAAATGTTATTCAGATGGGAGAATGTGTTTCCTCATCAGGTTAAACTTCATCTCCACAATGTCGCTAATCTGTAACCTGCATTAGGTCCGTCAACATGTTTACATTCATCTGGATGTTCCTGATTGAAACAGCTGGGTTCATCACTCCAGCCAAGAGAACAGAAACAAGAGCATGTCTTTTACTGCAGTCCTATACGTTCCTCTTCAAAAAAAAAAGAAAAAAAGAACAGAAAAGAGGGGTGTGGTGGAGGAATGTCCCTCAACTGTTTTCCACAGAAGATTTTAGGGGATTCATGGTTTTGTTATGTGCACTTAGTTTGCAAGCAAGAAGCAGGAATGCCCCGAAGCAGTGCTTGGCTAGAACAGAATTTGTGGATTGATGTTTTTTTCTTTTTTTTTTTCCTTTTAAAGAATGTGCATAACCAAAGTGCATTGTATGAGGATGTCCGCTGCGTTTGACAAAAATCTGTGTTCATTTAGAACTACTTGGTCAAACAGTAACATCATTCAAACCGTTGGGACATTTTCATATAGACTCCAGGAGTTATTGACTCAATTTTTAAGCCAGCCCCAAGTGGGTGGCTACTAGTTGCAATGTTTCACCACCTCAGCTTGGGCTTACTTTTTCAGCCCCAGAGGTTGCAACTGGGTTTCTACCGAGGTTAAAAGGTGAAAAGAGCCTATTCAGGCATATCAGTGGTTGTATTTTCTCTTAAAGACCCACTCCGATCATCTTTTGAGCTGTTTTAAAGCGTTCTCAGTGATCTATAAATTATGATTATGCAGTTTTTATCCCAAATCACAAAACATGTACTATTTTCCAGAACTTTGCTTCTGTAGAGCGACAGTAGCTCATTAGCAATTCGCCTCTGTGTTGTGGGCGGAGCCAGCGCTGCGGTAAATGATGAAAGCTAATACCAATATCTCTTTTCTTAGCACTGCAACCCACTACAGCACATAGGTGTTGATCCACCATTGTCTTCTCTACTCTTCAGAACCTGAGCGGAGCGGGGCAGGAGCTTCAGGCCCCCCCAGTGGAGTTGTTACATCACAACTCCAGTCTGTTTTAGGCTGCCTTTTGGTGACTGCCATTGGTTCACAGTGATTTGAATTCAGAAATACTCAAAAATACAATTTTGAGCTTTCAAAAGATATGTCCTCTAGCTTTAGAAAAATGCCACAAGAACATGTTAACAACACGAACAACCTGATTTTCATCGGAGTTGGTCTTTAAGTCAAATTAACTTTGATCAGTATTGGCTGCCACGTTGAATTAAGATTTAAGTGAGCACATTTGTGTAATTTCTGTTTACTTTTGAGTAGTACCACACTACTACTATTTGAAGTGACAGCAACCTGTGGATGTTAACTTGAATTTTAGCAAGATAAAGAATCAATTCACACTTGAACTTGGGCTAGTGTGTTTGAGTCACTAGTGGGGTGCAATTCATTCTGCGCAAACATAATTTCCCCTAACCAAATGTTGATTACCATAATCCCTTAAGAAAGGGAACTGGGTTGTATGGCTCACGATTTAATGCTTTTTTCACATTTATAAAGGAGATAGAAAGTCTAAATAGAGATTAAATAGTCACACAATTTTCCAGCTTTGTGGGTGTGGTGGTGGATGAGAGCCTACTGAAATGTTTCCTCTTGGTTTTTGAGCTCATATCCTCCACACAGTCATATGAACACCCTGAGGAGGCTGAGAACAGATGAGGTGTTGTAATACATAACTGTAAGATTAGCTGGAATAGCCTTGCCCCAGCTCACTGTGACTGCTGAATGGAATTGTGTGACTTAAGTTGCAAAATGTTGGCACTGCTGCGCCCACAGCAGCTGCAGCTGCTGAGATCTGACCAAACAACTTACGTTTCTGAAAGGGCGTTTCAGATAAGCAGAAAAAACCATTGCCTAATTTAAAAGTCTACCCATGATCTACTACTGTCATTTTGAAACTTTATTAGGGCTTTGCATATGTTTATGGTTGCAAACTGGTTTAATAAATGCTCATAGGAAACCGGAGAAAAAGAGCTTCTGTTTTTTAGTTCAGAATGTTCTCTGTGCGCATGGTGACTAATCAACTTTAGTGTGCTGAATTTTGTCATTTGATTCTCATTTGATTCTCTTCTTTTTTTCATCTACTCCATATTTTGGAGCTGATCCCAGTCCAGCTCAAATCACATCTTGTTATCATTTTTTTTTTTCATTTTATCTCCGAACTGCTTTCACTTTACTCTCCTCATCACTCTCTTCTTCTGTCCAGTTATTTTCTTTCTATTTGTCCTTCCAAGAACGTCAGAGGACTCCACTTTCTCCACACTGTCCTGTAAGTGTCTATTGACACACGATACTTCGGAAAATAAAGACAAGGCAGCTGCTTTAAAGCGGGGATAAAACAAAGACTTTGATTTCATGGATCAATGCACTGCAATTGATCACTCTGGCTGTTATTGGAGAGACAGGCAGGAAGATTATGTGTGTGCTGTGATGAAGAAGTACAAGCGAAACAAGACATAAAAGGACCTTTGAAGTCAAAGGACGTATGTTGGGAAAAATAGAAAATTGTATTTGACACCATATAAACATACAGACACATACTGTATATATTTAGTCAGTACCAGAATCTTGAGGAGCATTTTGACAGCGACTGCTTCCCTGGTGAGATATCTGAGGCTTTGAGGTGAGGTGTTTCCATCTCTGACCCAGGAGCCCATCTGGAAGTCTTCAGAAGAGACGCATATGCACTTTGGGAGACCCAGAGGCATGCCATGCAGTGCAAGTTAAACCTTCCATCATTAATATTATTTGAGGAAAATGGGTTGGTGGTTGAAATTGTGTCCATGTGCATATCAAGAAGGACTACCAGAAAAATGCATGTCAGACAGTGAGTGATGCATTATTGTAAGTGCGGAACCGCCACACCCTGCTCTGTGCTCCTTAACACCATTTCCCATCGCGTGAGCAGCCTGTCCGCTGCAATACAACTTGATGCTTTCACATACTTCTAAGCACTCATGAGCTGCCACCCAGTTC
>JAPMNP010723579.1:0-11455 GCA_029874935.1 Atherina boyeri | reverse complement strand
TGTGTGTGTGTGTGTGCATGTAATATAATTTTTTTTTTTTAAACAAATTTCTTTTTTTTAAAAATAGATTTTTTTAATTAAAAAATAATTCTTCAGGATCGTTTAACAAAGAATCGCGATTCTTATGTGAATCCATTTTTTCCCCCACCCCTCCTGGTTAAGAAAAAAATTGGTAATAAATGCAGTAAAATAACCTTGATTAACAGTATGCCACAGGAAGATATGCCTCATTCTTTTTCTTTTTTCTTTTCGATCCTAACAGGTGAAGATTGCTTATATCAACTTCCTAAACCACTGTTATGTCGACACAGAGGTGGAGATGAAGGAGATTTATACGTCCAACCACATGTGGAAGCTATTTGAGAACTTCCTGGTGGACATTTGCAGGGTAACCCAAAACATGTTTGACACCAATCAATAGATGGAGAATGTTATTCTGCCTTATATAACATAACATGTTCCAGTGATTTTTGTCAGCACAGCAGTAAACATATGTTTCCTGCTTCCTCTATCCAGGAAGTGTGATCCAGTGGCTGCACCTAATGCTTATGTTTTCTCTGTCCTTGCTTAGGTGTGCAACAACACCAGTGACAGGAAGCATGCAGACACCATACTGGAGCGTTATGTAACTGAGACGGTCATGAGTATCGTCACATGTTTCTTCAGCTCTCCTTTCTCTGACCAGAGCACAAGCCTGCAGGTAGTGTGGGCTAATATTTCAAATGCATGTTATGAACACCTTTCCTCCTCTTTTTTCTTTTGTTTGAGGTCAGTCACATACATTTCCTTGATTTTATTTAAGAAACCCATTTCATGTGTATTTATATGGCCCAATATGATATTCCTCCCTTTGCACAGATTGCTCGTCATATGTATGTAAGTAATTGTATCTTTTCCCCCAAATTCTGTTTCCCAAACTTTGGGTGTGTTCCTTATCAGCTGGCTCTGAATTCTAAGCAACATTCACTGTTTGGGTTTACACATACCCATTGCTTAGTCAGCACATAGACTCAGTTCTTTCCAGATATGTGGGTGTGTTGCACAAGACTGGGATGTGGTGCATATGATATACTGATTCAATGTGGTCTCTCCAGCTCTTAGGCCTCCTTGTAGCTGTGTCTGATCACCCACAACTTTCCCTGTGAATCATGACCATTATCCACCTTAGATTTCCAAATTTCTTAAAAAGAAGCTTTGTGGTTGTGCTTTAAAGAGTTCCCCTCTTGATACCCCGATGTGTTTTGTGGGAGTGTTTTTTTCCCCCCTGAATAGAAGTTATGGATTTACTTTCATTGAAATGCGTGTGCACTTTTTCCAAGATTTCTGTATGCAGAGGTTTACCAGCACATGACACAGTTACTGTTTTCCTTTTCCTCTTGTAACAGACAGCCCTTCTTGGAAAAATAACTGAGGTATTTATTGAACCCTAAGGTTGTTGGCAGGTAGAAATGAGTTGTACTTTTGTGAGGCATTGTTTTGTCTTGTGGGAGGAGTGCATTTGATCGCAAACAGCTTGTCTGTTGGATCTGAAGTTGTTGACTCTTCCACAACTAACCAAAGCTTCCCCAAAATGTCAGGTCATAGATTAACCCTTAAAACTCCAATAGATTTTGCTTATATCATCTGCAGTTTTTCTGGAACGGTAGTGTGTAACTCTGTGGGGTGAATTGTGATGGATAGCTTATCCCCCTTATCCCCCAATCACCCTTAAGTGATTGGGGGAAAGCCATTTGCTTCCCGTCCAGGAGGTTTACAATCCAGCCTCAAAATGTAGTGTTCATTCAGAGACTTTATATAATAAATCCACAATGATTACCATGATATAAGACCGTTATTTATCACATTTTTATCATAACAAAAGATCACTATCAGTACTATGTTGTTACCCTAATGTAGACCTCTATTTTACCCAGAAATTATGATGAAGACACTTCCTGTCAAACTTTGTATGAATCAGATGTTTTAAATTGATGGTAATGTCCAATCGGAAGCAGCCAAAGATCAACAAGTGAGCAGAAGGTTCTGTCTGTGGGAAAACAAACAAAAATATGCTCCTATGGCTGGAATAAAGCCAAGAAGAGGTTTTTGATGCACAGTGGCACCAAAAAGCAACTGACTTGGAGTTGGTTTTGTGAGGATAGAAGGTAAATAGTAGCATAAATAACTAGAAATGAGGAAAAAGTATAAATATGTAAATGGTTTCTGTTGTGTGTTTTTGTTAGCCAAGACTTGAGAGAAGGATGTGCAGATGAGAAAAGGGTTTGTCACTGTTGATCTGGGTGTTATTTCTACAAAGTAATGGTAGTAATAAATTCAGTTTTCTTGTTCTGGTTGGCCTTTATGCTGCTATAATCTATTGATACATTCATTTTACATTATTTTAGGCTCAGAATCTGACACCCGAGTCTGTCCTGAAAATAGAATATCTGGATGTTGACTTGGATTAAAAGGTTTCAGCTCCTACAGGGAGTTTTACATTAATAAAAAAAAAAAACATGGACCAAAAATAGCAAAGAAGTGACTTGGAGTTTTAAGGGTTAAACCTAGATTCGGAGCCAGAAGTAACTCTTTCTGTAATTGAATCTTCACCCAGGTTTTCAGGCTCTGTTACCCTGTACAATGTCTTCCTTTTCCATAAAATTTGCTTTTTATTTGTCTCACAGACTCGTCAGCCAGTATTTGTCCAGCTGCTTCAGGGGGTGTTCCGAGTGTACCACTGTAACTGGCTTAACCCTGTTCAGAAGGCCTCAGTTGAGGCTTGTATTAAAGTACTTTCAGACGTGGGTAAGCAAGTCCCCTATCAACAAAGCGTTTGTATATATGCTTGGGTGGTATTATTACAAATAACTTTTTTTGGCCTTTCAGCAAAATGCAGAGCAATCGCCATCCCAGTGGACCTTGACAGTCAGGTCAACAATTTGTTTGTGAAATCCAATAATGTTGTTCAGAAAAGTATCCTCAACTGGAGACTGTCTGCTAAGAGCACTTCCAGACGAGACTCTGGCCTGTCGACCTCAAAAGACTACAGAAACATCATTGAGAGGCTGCAGGTCAGTACGAGTTCTTATTTTCAGTAAATTGGTTGTTTATTTCCCTTCAAATTCTTCTATGAATGTTAATCTATTTCCATTAACTGGATTTAGGATTCAGTGATGATTGTTTATGCTTTTCAGTCTCGCGTCACATGAGTCACAGACCTCATGCATCATCACCGTGTCACACTCCTACCGTAATGACACCTTGATGCGTGAAAGCACACACGAGGCAGGCCTGTTGTACTTCCGTTATTATCTCCCGTGCTGGCTCAGAGGTGTATCAGCACTGGGTTAGATTTTACCCCACATTCTGCCTATACCCTTTCATAAATCACACCGAACCGTAACAAAAGTGCATCAGTTCCAACTTGAAAACTACCTTATGACTCCGTTTTCACTGGAATTCTGGATTATCTGCTCTACTGTAAGTGATCACATGGAAAGTTGTGTGTCAGAGAAGCGAAAAAAGAAAAGCAACAAAAAAAATATTGAAGCTAAATGATAGTGAAGAGCTTCTATAGATTGAAAAGCAGCTGCAAAGATTTAGTTTCTATTCATTAATAGTATGTTTATATTCCTGAACTCTCATCTTTGACTTGTTAAAACACCAGGGGCCGTATTCTCAAAGGATCTTAAGGCTAAAAGTAGGTCCTAACTGGCGAATATAGGAGTAACTACTAAAAAATGTTGGTGTGCCACTCCTAAATTTAGGACTCCTATTTTTTAAGACAAGAGTAATTCACAACCTTTTTTAGGCTTTAAAGAAGCACCTAAGTCTGAGAGTCCTTAAAAGAAGGGAAGAGGACTTCTAACTCCCTAAGAGCAATTTACAAAGACTTTACTGCAGCCAGAAGCAATGTTGGACACTATGAATGAATGAATAAATGCTTTATTTCGAACATGAACAAGTAACAAAAGAAAGTAAGCAGAGAAAAAAAAACAGTTGAAAATAGTCTAAACAATAACTATATGAACCCAACATGTCTGAAAAGGAGTGGGATGAAGTAGAAACTTATTTAAACCTTCCCCTTCTCCTATTCAATAAACAATCAGTCTCCCCAGATACAGATATTTACATAATACCCATTTACACAAAATAGAAAATAAATTAATGAAGTAAACAAAAATGATTATGAATTGACCAAACGATACCGACTTAATTTCAAACTCTTTAAACGATCTGTCCACCACACATTATCCAACAGTTCATCTGTTTCCCATTGGACATCCAGCAACTGCATCGAATTAACATGTAGTTCCCAGCCCACGTCTCATGAGCTTTGTCTCATGACGTGGTCTGGCGATAGCCAGGCTAATCCTAAAGGTGCAAATTCAGTTAATTATTTTTTCTACTTAAGTGTTGATGGTTATATGGATCAGTGTTTCCGAACCCATTTTCCTTGGGGACCCCTTTCATGCAACTACAAAAAAGCTGTGGACCCACTCACCACCCCGTGTTGAAACCAAAATAGTGTTTTGAAGCTTCCAAAACTCTTTTTCCATGTGAATGAAACACTCAAATGATAAAATACTTTTGTGAATTCACCTCAACTCATCTCTGTGCGGACATGGTCTTAATTTGAATCACACTGTCTGTGAACAGTCAAAGCCTCAGGGACCCCGTGTGCGCTTTAGATGACCCCCCTTGGGGTTTCAGGTGCTCCAGGTTGGGAACCACTGATGCAGACAACTCAATGCATGTTGTGTATTTATTCTGGTTGATCATTTATGCTTAACCTTAAAACCAAATCTGTCCCTTTTGTCCCATACTTTGTCTTGACATTACATTTCACACATCAGGAGAAGAGTTGTATATTTTCCCCTCTACTTTTTGGGGTATTTGTGCCAGAAAATTCAAGACAGTTGGAGAAAGCTCAGCCGACGTTCACATCTCAAATATAATATGTATGTATGAAAGTGGCATTAGCTTTAGCTTTACTAGAAACCATCAACTGTTGATTTATATACCAAGAGTGACACAATGCTTTTGGTAATTATACAAAACTAGTTTTGAAGTAATAAAAACTTATATCCTTGAGAAAAAAAAAAGCTCACTAAAAATAACTAGTTCAAAGTAGTTTTCAGTAATGGGAGGGGCTGCTACACCCTGTTTTTGTTCTTGTAAATTGTGACTCAGTTTTCGCTGGAAATCTGAAATCATTGACCTCATAAGTTCAGTGTTGCTGTTATCTCAGTTGAAACAGGAAACCCTGCATCTGTCTCAGAAGTCCACCCTATTCAAAATAAATAGAAAGAAAAATAAACACATACTGGCATGACACCAGCTCACTGTAATGCTATTCATATTGTTCAGAGGTTGTTTTTGGTTTAACACGATCCTGCTCCCAGGCAGACAGACATGTGATTCCCACAATGATTTCCTCTTTCATTTATTTTGGGAGTGGAACCTCTCTGCATTCTGGTATATATATTTTTTCACTTCCAATTCATGTTAAAGCCACTAAACCAGCAGTGGTCATGAAACTTCACTTTTTGTCATGTTTTCACATGTATACTGATCAGACTTAGGAGGAAGTGTGCAGAGAAATGTGATTTTTCTTTTTTTTATAATGAAGCAATTCCAAATACCACAAGCATTGAGAATAGTTGTCATTAAGATTCAGAAATGGCACAATCCTCAGATATTTTGCTGCCTTAAAGGAAAAGTACCCTTTTTTAACCTGGACCTTATTTATAGCATGAAATACATTCATAAACTCACCCGGACAATTTTGAAGTTACTTGAAGTCTATCGGGAGATATTAAGATCAATAGCGCTGGCGTACATATCCATTCAATGGAAGTTGTTGGGGCAGCGACAACAAAGCCGCTCTGAAGGCACAGAAGGATAGTGCAATAACTAAACACTGGTCAAATGAGGGCATTTTGTGGCAGATAATGTCTTATTTAGAGGCTGAACTACTACCCTGACCACCTCCTTTGAATGGATATGCGATGGATCTAAATATATCCCGATAGACTTCAAGTAACTCCAAAATGGTCCTGGTGAGTTTATGTACGTATTTCATGCTATAAATAATGTTCAGGTTAAAGAAAAATGCTACTTTTCTTTTTAAAATAGTTAAATTTACACATGAATTTGTGTAAGTGTCCTCTATTAATCTGTTATGGATATTTTTTTTTACAAAGGAAGGCTAAGATTCTTGATATGTGAATGATGTATATCATTCCAAGCTACAATCATAACAGTACATTCAGTAAACACTTGTTTTAGACCAGTCGCCAATGCAACTTGTCTTTGAGGCTCCACTGTACTTCAGTAGCAGATGATGCTGCAACAGAAAATGCACCTGTTACATCAGCAAGGGTCCAGTAAAAGTGGTCAAATTAATAGTTTGTCCACAACCAGTCTGTTATCCATAAAACCCTATTTAGGTGAGAATTTAAGGATTTTAAGGGGTTAAATGTAGAAAACTGCCTTATCGAGGTTTATGTTCAACTTCAAATGTTCAGATATGTTAGCTCTTTGTGATCAAACTACAGTTTTTTTTTGTTTTTTTTTACTAATTCTAACCTCAGCTTTTGTCATGTGCTATACAGGACATTGTATCTGCTCTGGAGGACCGACTGAGGCCTCTGGTCCAAGCCGAGCTCTCGGTGTTGGTGGATGTTCTGCATCGTCCAGAGCTGCTCTTCCCTGAGAACACTGAAGCTCGCAAGAAATGTGAAAGTGGGGGATTCATATCAAAGTGAGCCTAGACCTTTGACACCACTAATGTTAAAAGTCCTGGAACACATCGGTACCAAACATATGCTTCAGAAAAAAAACATTTAGTACAAGTTTGTTGGTTGCAGACGAACCAAAATGGCATCTGAAGTTAACAAACAAATCTGAAAATGTGTCTGTATTGTGAAACAGAAAACCATCGTGATAGAGTTTCGACTTTAGCAAGCAGACTTAAAATAGCAGTAAACCAAAATATCCAAGCAGGCGTTTGAGGACAGAACTCAACCTGATGATTGCAGCTAGGTCACATGAGATCTTGAAACTAAGCCTGCGTGATAGTTCACATGTCTGAACTGGAGCAATGCACACAAAGGCATTCGTCATTAGATCATTGCAGAAAAGAAGATATCATTTTCCTTGTTAGTGTTACAACAACTCTTGATATTTGTTGGCATTACAACATTACTATCTTATTTGACGTGCCTTAAATCCAATCATAAAATGATATTAAGTAATAAATTAATTAAAAATAAATTGTTAGGACATAGATCCAATCCACTTTATTTATATAGCACATTGTAAAAAAAACACATGGTTACCAATGTGCTGTACATGCACTGTAGAAAATGATTGTTGTATGTATAAGACACAAAGACTTTCAACACAAAGTCAGGAGTTCTACACTTAAAATATATAACATTTTTGGAAAAACAAAATTACGCTAAAATATAGCAAACCAAACTTTGGTTAAAAGACATTTAAAAGAAGTTTAAAAACTGAAAGACAATCAAAGTGATTAAAAGACTAAAATAGACTAAAATTTTAATTCAAATAGATTAAAAAGTAGTTAAGAAATTAAAATGATTAAGAAATTAAAAGGTAAAAATCGATTAAAAGAAATTAGAGAGGTAGAATACACTAAAATAAATTAGTGAAATTAGAAAAAACCTGGACGCAGGGTTTAAAGTTTTTAGAGAAATAACAATAGAATAACTAAATTTTATTTGAACATAAAGACGACAAATTAAAAACAGGATAACAACACCAAAGGAATATACAAAAAAAGTAAAAGTCTTTATCCAAAGGAAGTGGGGAGAAGAAATGCTTCTTCAGTCCCACCCCCTCACCACATACATTTACTGTATATACCTATTTACTTATTTATTTACGTCCTTATTTCTTCACATATTTACTAATTTGTTTACTTACGTACGTACTTACATACCTATTTACTTATATATTTACTTATTTGTTTATTTATCTATTCTATTATTTATCTAAAATGACTGTCTTGGCACAAATACTGTCCATAATTTGAAACGGTGTATTGTGATTATGTGTGAACATGACGTGTTTTGGAGGTTGGTGCTCTGATAACTACACTTCCTATTATTATTATTATTATTATTATTATTATTATTGTTATTGTTATTGTTATTGTGATTATTATTATTGTTGTTGGTTGTTGTTGTTATCATTGTTTTTATGGTTTTTGATTATTTTATGTTGTCACAGAGTTTTTGGTTTGTTTGTTTTTTTCCTTCAATCAGACTAATCAAGCACACCAAGCAGTTGTTGGAGGAAAATGAAGAACGTTTGTGCATCAAAGTGCTCCAGACATTGAGGGAAATGATGACAAAAGACCGAGGCTATGGGGAAAAGGTATGCAAGTTATTTTTTCATGTTGTGGTTAGTCCCAAGATTATCCCACGTGTAAAATTAAACAAGTTAAAACCCTCGTCTGCCATCTCGGAGGACAATTTTCCAATGTAGCAAACTTGCTGGGAAAACACCAAGTGCTCCTTGGTTTCTTTGGAGCCACTTAAAGAAAATGATCCACATGTGTTTTTAAGTTATTTTTGCACTGTTGCTTAATTTTAATGTCTTTCACAAGAAGATTACCTCATTCTTTCATTGCTTTCTTTCCAAATAAATATCCAAAATCTTTTTGCTATACAAATACCAAACACCGAAATGATTAAAGTGATGGATATTATTAACAATATTAACAACATGCATGGATGAGTTCCTTCACTCAACCATTTTACACACCATCATCAGCTACTAATTATTTCTGATACTAACATTTAATGAAATGCTTTAAGTCATTAAGCTTATTTTCAATAAAAAGCCTTTATTGACTCACATGAAATAATGAAGACACTTTTTTTTTTATATGTACTGAGACATGGCGCTGGTTTGATTAACACTCAACCTGGTTGTGAAAATTTTAAAATATTTGATTTTGGTATTTTGTTTTTTTTACTTTTTTATGGTTTTATTGAATATGTTCTGTTTTTATCTGGGTACATGTGAAATGAAGGACTTATGTATGAGCAATCACTGCAACCAAAGCTTTATTATGTGTACAGCTCTTCTCACACAATTTGAATTATTTAGGAGTCGAAAAAAATTGTGCTTCGCTCTTAAAATCAAAATCAGCTGTAACACAATCACTAGCAACAAATATGGAATCAACTCTATTGGAGGATATTCTTTCAGCCATTTTATATAACATAATAAAACAAATCACTGTCACACAAATCTGATTAATATGCATAGATTAAAATGCAGAGATTCCTTGATATATAAGGCATAACTTCGCATTTTATTTTACACACATACATACACACAGATTATTCTTTCCATCATCTATCTGTATTAGATATAGATATAGTGTAGTATCTTGATATGGATATAGATGTACAGTCTCTCTCTCTCTCTCTCTCTCTCTCTCTTTCTCTCTCTCTCTGAGATATATATTAAAGCTTCCTCAATATCGTCACTTTCCATAAAAAATCATGTTTGAACCATAACAGCAGATGAACAGCGACTTGCACACATCATCATCAATCTTTATTTCAGATGCAAAGATAGGTCCATATAAAAAATAAAATAACAATACTAATAAAACAACGTATACACAAAGTACATAACATACAACCACACACCTAAAAAACATACAAACATGCTCGCCAGTGCGAAACAAAGTTATTTGATATATCAGACTGTTCATCCTACAGCCATCCTTGTCATGAATGGCTTGAAAACTGCCAGAATCTTCATAGATGAGGAGGATTAAGTGTTTTTTTGTAGATTTGATTCATTGCTATGACAAAGTCTGGCAAAAGCCAGGCTACTAAGTTCAATGGTTGAATTTAGTCTGGGGACCCTGCCATGTAATTTCTACTGCGCAATAGGCGTGACCAATGGGCATAGTTCAAATGACTCTGTACGCAATTGGATAGAGCATTCAGCAATCAGACCATTGATCCGGGTGACAAACTGGTTGGTAGTTAGGCAAACACATCTTTCTTTTGTATGAATTCTTCCAGTTCAAGTTTCTGTTCCGTTTTCAAAGAAAACTTGCCTTTCAAATCTTTTAAACCAGCAGCGACAGCTGTGTCGACGGATAGCTGCGCTCTGGTGGTTGCCATGACTAATGGAAACAACAAGCTGCTTGCCGACTTTAAGTCGCTTCTCTGACGTCATCGTTTTGAACCCACCAATAGCGCGCAAGGCGGATTATAAACCCGTTTGTGATTGGCTCCAGAAAAAATGGATTAGCTGCAGCAGAAATGTATGTGTGAGTGTCGAGACTGATCGGCAGAGCGGAATCAAACCGCCGTCAGATCAGGCTGGCGAAAGCCAGACTACTGACAAAGCACCTACATGCCCAAAATCCACTTCTCTTACAGAGTTAATGCCAAATTCAGATTTGTAATATGGCATGAGCAAACCTTTGTTGTTAATGTGTAAAAAACCCTAGAAACATCTTAATTCTGCAGATTAGTCTTTTTGCATTAACATGTTAAATTTGAAAGCCCTAATAAAAACTTAAAGACCTGTAAGGATTGTTCACTTGATTTTACACATTTATAGTGTTGGAAAATCCATTAATGCTTAATTGTTGTTTCTTTGACAATAATTGTACAAAGAAAATATGTAAGCAGGACATCTTTAGTGGCCACATGCATACTGACGTACGAACCTTACACCGAGCAGGATACATTCAGTTTAATAGAATATTGTGTTTGTATAAACGATATTGCACTTGCTTTGTTGGGGAATTTGCAGCTGCATTAACAGATTTCCTGTTGATTTCCGAAGCATTTCTCTGTCAGCCAGGTGCAACAACCGCCTTGAAAAAACACGAGAAAATTGCATTATTTTTGATCCTTTTTCTTTTATGTATGTTTTAAAAAGTCAGAATTTTCATCTTATTTGTGAAATAGTTGGTGTTGTTGGGATTTATTCAGTTTTTATAAGAAAAAAAAAAAAAAACACCTGAGGAAACTTAGTCCATGAATTAGGGGGTTGTATTATTCCCCAGGTTTTTTTTTTTCTTTTTGAATAAACATTATCCTGGTTTCTGAGCAAATAGGTTTATTTAGATGTAAAATCTAAAAGATGATAGATATCTATTAACAACATAAAACCTTCCGGTTTTATAGAGGTGTAAATATTTTTTCTTTTTTTCAAACTGTTGCATTTATTCAATTTAGTCTTAATACTTGGTCATCTAAATGATCAACACTGTTTGCTCGCGTCAGCCACTTTATTAGGTCCACCATCTAGTACCGGGTTGGACCTCCTTTTTCCTCCAGAACTGCCTTAATTCTTGGTGTCGTAGATCCAACCAGGTGATGGAAACATGGTTTTGCTCCATATTGACATGATAGCATCACACAGTTGCTGCACATCCATGATGAGAATCTCCCGTTCCACCACA
>JAPMNP010723568.1:5286-16260 GCA_029874935.1 Atherina boyeri | reverse complement strand
TATTATTATCATTATTAGGCTATATTAGTATTATTCGTTGGTGTCGACTCTGAGGATTTTGATTGGCTTGCAGGGCGCGACGGCGTATTTATGCAGGTTGATGTAAATGACAAGTTTTTCAAAAACGATGTTGTGTGCACGATGTTATTATTGAAAACGTAGGGGAGGAAATATTCGTTTATCTAACTACCCGGCAATGTGTAAACGTGGCCTTAGAAACGATGACTTCAACCCCCAAATATTCAATAAGGCCACCACAGCAAAATGACACCACAATCTAGTAGTAAAGAAAGATTACTTCATTAATTCAATCCATTGTAGTACAACATAATTTTGGGATGGGACAGGGTGGGGGTGTAATTAAACAACAACCAACAATCTTTTCCATTTTCTCAAAAATTATCAATATGTAATCATGTCTCTATTTTTTTTAATTAATTATATGTCCTTTCTTACTTTTTCACAGCATCTCAAAAGAAGCTGTTATTTAACCTTAAACATGCGTTTTCTCTTTTTAAAACACCCACAGGAATTCCACTCCATCATTCACATCTTTGGGAACAACTTGCTGGCACCATGCACAATCAACAACACTTAAATTAATTTCCACTATATGCATAAATGCATTAAAGCGTCAGTTTCAGCCCTGTTTGTAGTATAGTATAGCCCTGTATAGTAGTCTAATATACAGTAGCAGGTTTCTGAGCTGCAAAACAAACCAATGCTGATTTAACCAAGAAATCAGGCCATAGCTGCCCTTTCTCTTTGATGTGATACAGCACACAGCGTAGTCTGCTAACAGAAGGACATGGTGAGAGAGCTGGTTACCGAGCTGAGAAGTTAGGGTGTCTTTTATTCATATCTTCATCAACACTGCAGATATACACTCTGGTCATTTTTATCAAATAGACCTTACTAGTATGCTGCCGTGCAAAGGCAAAATACTGTAACTTCGATTTTGGTCAAAAACTGATGCTCAGTTTGAACTTCAGTAAGTCATCTTGACCATGTATACATGACAAAATGGATCAAAATTCTGCCATGTGATTGGCTGATTAGTTAGTTGTGAGAACAAGGAATTGAACAAGTGGAAATAATAAGTGGATGGGGAGTGGATATATTAATATTACCAGTTTTATTTGACTTATTTTACCTTTTAATGAACACATCTACATTTAATCTATTTAGCAGTTGCCTTTTCTCCTCAGAAACGTACAGATGAAGTTCATGATCCGCTCATAGATCAGATTGAGCTGTAGAAGCTCAGTTTGTGCTTCTGCAGAGCACCTGATTGCTTCATGGCTTCAATCATTTTGAAGACACATTAAACCAACATCACAGTCTGATGTGAGTCCATCAGGGGGAAACTCAGGGGCAGATTTTAAAGGAAATTTTCACAAGCGCAATATTTTCTGAATTGGTTTGAAGTTTTTCTTTATGCTCATAGAAACACTTTTTTCTGTTTGAAATACTGTTGTAATTTATTAGAAGCAGAGACTCTTGTATTCCATTCAGTGCGTTCGCTGAAATAAATCCTCTCATCTCTGTGTGATGGGGAGATTAGCTTTATGTATGAACAAGAAATTGAAATTGTAACCAATAAAGTGGCCAATCATTTTATAAATAATCAAATAGTTGCTGGAGATAAAATCACTAGTCTGATGGGTAAAGTGGAAAGAAAACAAACAAACCAAAACATTTAATCAGAAACAAACTCATGTTATAATTGTGAATTTAGATTCACTTACCTCCTCACTGTACTTGCTAATGTAAGAGTAGATCTCATTGAGAGCACTGAGCATGTTGAACTCCGTGGAGTGGAGTCTGGCCTGTTCTGCCAAATAGGCATTCATGTCCTGGTCACTAATGGCTGGCAGCCGGTTGATGTCAGCATAGTACCTGGGAAAGCAGACAAGATGAAACCCTTTGGATCACTCACTGAGTTGGTGTAATAATCTAACTGAGGTCTAAATCATTTTATAGTAAAATTTTTGAGCCATAATACCACTTGAAATGACAATCGATGCCTGCTAACATTTACTCGCAAAGTGCTTTTTTGTGCTGTTTGAGACGTGTATGCAAGAAAAAAGAGCTTTATGAATCAATTTTCTCAAAGATCCAAGTTTTCATTGTAAGAAGAGACAAGAAAAAGGTGTGTTAGCGGGAATTAGGATGGTGGATAAAGTGAAGGCTCCTACCTCTCTACCCAGCTCTTATAATTGGGGATATCTTTAGCATAGAGCAGCTTATTTGATGGGGAGTCTTTGCCCAGGCGGTGCTCTGATGTGGAGCAAGAATCCATAAACGTCTGAGCAACTACAGATAGACAGGCATCTGTGATGCTGCTCTTATGGATGTCGAACACAAACTGCGGGTTCTTGATCACATTCACCCAGAAACGCAATGGAAGGCTGAAAGATGGAGACAAAAAGGATAAGATGCACAGGAGTTATCAGATTCAGCCAGGGGATTATAGTAGTATTTTTCCTATTATGACCGTAGGAAATTAGATTAGCCATGGGATAATGCCATGTTACTTGTATCTTAAAAAGAAGAATCTTACCAGTTGCTTTTCCATGTGTGACGCACATCTGTGTCATAAATGCCATGTCTGTCTGCCTGCTCGTCCAAGAAGTCAAACATGTATTTGATGGCCAGGGGAAGAGTACTCCCTCGGTGGACAGTACTGAACAACGTCTCAAAAAGATCATCGACAAATTTTTGCAGCGTGCCCTGGTAGAAGAATGACAATACAAGCATATCAGTAATGAATGGGAAAGACGACATACCTATATATCTAAGATAACTGCGAGTGAGCTACATGTAGATCAGAGGATAGATACGTACCTTAGTAGCTAGCAACCGGGTGAGATAAATCTCAGAGACCATCTTGCTGCCCCGATCTCCTTCCTTCTGGTCTCCGTGTTCGTGGTTTTTCACCAAGTGCCACACCTTAACACCGCTTTCTAGATCAGGGGTGATCATGGGAGCTCGTGAGCGAAGGCTGTCCGGGCTCCCCGTGTAGCGAAATGAGGAGTCTGTCCAGGACGAAAAAAAAAAAAAAAGAGACACATAAGGAGTTATAGGTAAATAAATGGGATAAGAATAAATGCTTCCCTAATGTTCAGCTTTGTGTAAGTGAGCTTTATGTAAGTGCAACTTATTTTAAAGCTGAACCTGCAGCAAAAGCTGTATTTAAAGATATTATTTTAAAACAGCAAAGTGATATCAGGGAAAGGGAATCATGGTCTTATACAATGGACTGATTAGTTGAAGCATTCTTGAAATACAAGATGTGTGAAAACAGGACTGACACCTTTCCGTTATCCCACATGAAAGTCAGAATTATCTATGCAGGGAAGAAAGAATGCTGCATAATTATTTATTTACTTGTTCACTGTTTAGTGTCATGAATTATGAGATAATTATTAGCTTTTTATCTCACTCATCATTCATTCTCTTTCTTACATAATCCCTGCCTCATGGTTGTGCCTGGCTCCACTTAAAAGCGCTCATTATTGGCTCTTCCCTGAATGCCATGTTGAAAACATCCCTGTCACAGTCTAATCAATGCATCAAAAGATCCCCAATTTGTAAGACATTGTAGCCACCGTCCTTCATCCATACATCCCCCTCCCCACCCCGCCACCCTTTGCCTGCTTTTGTGTTCCTGCCTCCTCACTCGCTCGGAATGATGTCGGCTTCAGTTCCCCTAATTAGTCGGCATCTACTCAAGGCAGACGGTTCTCTAGAGATTCAGGATGTGAGGATCCCTGTGAGGATCGCTCTCACCTGGCTTCAAAGGCCGAGCTGAACAACAAAGCATTTGCTGCCATTAAAGCCCCTTATACCTTTCAAATAAGGCCAAACTGCACCTCTGGAGTGGTCACTGGGGACAAGGAGGGGGTTGAGATCCAAAATCCTATCTTAATCCAGTCACTGGATTTTTTCTGTTCAAATATCCCCCCTCTGCCACCCATCTGCTCTGCAGCTTTTTCCTAACTTCTGTAGCACTAAGCAGTGTCTAGAAGTCCTCTATTTTGCTGCAGTCCCCGTTTCCTGGACACAGCAACTCAGTAGGGGAGTCTACTCAGGCCATTTTTAAAGCAAGAGAGGGGGTGCTGGAGCTGTAAATTGAGTCAAGATGCTAAGTGCTGAAAGTGGAATTGGTATGAATCCATCAGCAAGCGTCGAGGTGCAGCTGTGCCAACCCATGATTGATGAGGGCCAGGCTCATGCCAGCACACTGCCCACTCATTATGCCATGCACATCCAGCAGTCACAACAAAAAAAAGTAAAGAATCCCAACTTTTAAAATAAGTTAAAACTCCATCCTCTAACTTAATATAAAACATAGAATTGTATATAGACATACAATATAACAATAACATGAAAATAACTCTGCAATACAGAGATGGCCTCACACTGATAATTACCATCAACTTCCTATCTTCCTCTAAAGCTTCTATGGTGTTTTGTTTTGAGTGGTACAGTATGCAATCTTCTAAAGGTCATTTCAGATAATCTTAAGTTTTGTTAAAAATTTCACTTCTCTTTATCTTACACTGAATACACTGTGAATAGAAGTATTATTTTCCACAGTTATGACAGGTACCCACTCTTTTCAATATTTGTAAATAAGCTTAATTGCTTGGAGGGATAAGGATGCTCTCTCAACTTGTTTTCCGTGTGCTGCAGTTTAAAGGCAGCGTTCACCTCTTATCCCCATTCCTGATAATTGGCCACGCTCACTTATCTTTTTCTGTTTGTGTGAAGTATCATTCACACAGAATAATTAGCAATCACGGGTTGCCTGGTGCTGCTGCTGTGTCTGTCTGGCAGAGGACCAAATTTGGCACTAACTACAGGCACATCTGAAGTATGTCTGGTTGTGCTCATGTACTGCGTGTGCTAATGTGCAATGTGTATGCAGCTATGGCAGCTCGAGGTCTACCACCCAGCATTCATCATCATTATAAAAACGATGGCATTCGAGTCCCAAATAAAAATCCATTTTTATTGTTTTTATGATATATGCATTTAGATATAGATTCATTATACACGAGCTTTAGTCCAATAGTAACAACAAATGTTGATTTGTTTTTATGGCACACTGACAATCATTATGTACATTCCTGGAGCCATCGTTGCTCTGCAGCATCCTCAGACTGAGAAGCTACACTTAACTTTTCATCCCCAGCCAGGGGGATCACGTGATCGCTGACTTTTGCTTTATGGTCCCACGTAACCACACCAGCAACTACATAAACACATAGACTGTTTTCAATGTACACTGTTTCTGATTCAGCAAAGAAATGAAACAGGACAAAATGTTTTGCATTATCAAGACATTTAAAAAAACAGAATTTTTCTGGTTTTGGTGAAAGAACAGAATTGTTTTTAATTTAAATGTCTCATTTAGCTCAGGGATAGGATTACTTTTTGATATTTCAGTTGCTTCTTGTGATTTGATATGAATCAAAGTGATTGTGTTAGATTAGCATGTGCAATTATCTCATTTTGATTGCTGGCTTATGAAGCAATTTGAATTGAAATTGTATAGTGGCAGGATTTGTGATATCGGTTAACACTAAGGCCCCGTTTACACGAAGGGAAGACACAGATATTTCCCTGTAGTTTGGCCTCTCATTTACACAAAAACCCGTTTTTTATCACAGAAAACGATGATTTCTAAAAACTCCGGCCAAAGAGGAGATTTCTGATAACGCCGGTTATGTGTTGCCGTGTCAACTGGGAGAAACGGAGTTTTAGGTTCTCAAACGTCACATTGTGCGCCAGAAAACTTCTACCGTCATGTGAGCGCCCTATTTACAGTTTGTTTGGCTACGGATCATCATCGGATTTCTTCTACTGTCTTTGGTCGGATTATCATGGACGTTGTTAAGGTGCTACTTATTTTTACTTTTGTGCAAATGCTTTTGGCCTGTTTGCATTTGCAACAACTGCCAGAATAGGAAGTCTCTTGTGTTATTTGCAATGACAGTGAAATAAATATTATTATCATTATTATTTTTATATTAATATTTTTCGTTGGTGTCGATTCTGAGGATTTTGATTTGCTTGCAGGGCTCGACGGCGTATTTATGGAGGTTGATGTAAATTAGTTTTTTGAAAAAGATCTTGTGTGCACAATGTTATTATTGAAAACGGAGGGGAGGAAATATTTGCTTCTCTAAATAAATATGTGTAAACGTGGCCGAAATCTTTATTCACTTAAGCAATCATCATGATCTAACTTTGATTTACATCCTTTTGCTCAGACCTGTGCAACTGACCAATGGCAACAGAATTTTCATTCTAAAGAAATATGTACAGTATGTTGAAGTAAATGATCACCTGACGTTTTATGGTGACAATAACTTTCATATCTTTCACTTTCTTACATTCATCTGTTTTCCTCTCTATTCTTTCTACCGCCAACTGAGCTGGGATCTGAGCTGTCAGTCAAACGAAAGTGTTGGAAGGAGAAAAATTAGCTTTGGGGAGATTTCTTGTGTGAAAACATTTTGATCTGTTGGTGTTGCAACAGGATCATTAACTGAATAAAGATGCAAAAACATCCACAACTCCCTGATGTATATTCTATATAAAAATTTGAATAGAATACAAGAGAAGAGAATAAAATCACTGTCAAAGCTAAAACAGGGCTATATGTAGAGCATTTCTGGTGTGTGAACTCACCATATCTGCTGATGGAGGTACGTGATATACTGGCTGAGGAAGGGATGTTGTATGATGAGGTCTGCTTGGGCACCAAAGCCACAATGGAACGGTCTGACACCTAAGAAAAGAGACACAGCATTATCATTATAATGTTACAGGCCATATAATACTTTAATAAAGAAAGTAGAAAGGTATGGTATCATACAGTTGGTGTTCAAAGTATTCATTGCTGAAATTATGTTTTAGCTAAGAAAATCTTCAACAAAATGCCAGATATATCAGTGTTTGTCACCAATATTTCACACCATGAAGAAAACAAGAGGAAGGGATGTAAGACCCTGAGTGAACAATCCCCTGACAAAAAAGATATATCTCAAAAGCCTGCATCCCTTTGTGTCATATCAACGTTCCCTGTTGTTCCATAACATGGCCCCTGTGGCTTGCTTTTTTTTTCTTCAGTAGAGCAAAGTGCTGTGGCTGCATGATGGCTGTACTCAACATGACTGTCGTTGTCACCATCAATCCCTTCACAAACCTTACAAACAATGTAAGCTTTGGAGCTGGTACAAGACGCTACAAGACGGAGAGGAAAATGGAATAAGAGACTGTCAAAAAGAGAGACAAAGAGACTACAATGTTAAATGTCTCATCTTGTGTTCACTTCACATTTTTAAAAAAAGGGATATGCAGGTATAATAATAACAAGAAAGCAGCTTTGAGTTGGAGTCAGAAAGGAAGAAAAAAGGAAGGTGGTAACAGCTGAGATTGACAGTGACACTTCCCTTGTCTGTGGTTAGTATTTACGAAAGGCTGATGGTCCTGAGTGTTGTAGCCAGCCATTAGAAAAGATACAAAACATAACCAACCTTCATTAGAGAAGATGCCCTTAAAATGAGTGTGATAAAATACTTTGAGCTTAGCCCTTTCATCGCTCTAAAAGTGCTGCTTAATTAACGAAAGCCACCGCTGTCAGCACACCAAAACATCTTGGTTCAGAAAATACAAAAGACAGCAAACAAAACTTTCAGTTCTTCTCTGAAAACCAAAACAACAAAGAGTTTGTTGGCTGGCATTTACAGCTCACCCTGAGGAGGGATTTCTGCTGCAGACCCAGCAAAGAAAAACTCACGAGCCTCCAGTGGAAAAATAAACAAAAAGGAAAATGCCAGGCTCCAAAAGGCATACCTCAAAGAATCTATAGAAAAAGAGAAAAACACTTCTTTTCATTTCCTTCTGTGAGAATGAGCTGTTTTCCATCTGTTGCTAAATATATCGTCGGATTTTGGGGATGGACATTATGGCAGAGCTTGTCCTTGTTCTCGAGAGCCAGCCTCTTTTCATCTTCCCTCACTCTATGCCTTCACCTCTCTCTCTTTCTCCCTTTGAAAACCAATCTTGGCTGGGATATCATTTGGAGTTGCCATCCGACTTTTACCGGCTATTCTGGAGAGACACTTGTGACTGGGAATGAAATCTGGTGGAATCCTCTTAAAGATGAAGCTCGGGTGCCCAGCCATCTTGGATTGTAGATGAAAAATGGCATCCCTAACTCCATCTTCCCACAACTGACATATTTGACCTCTCTCATGTCACCTCTTTCTCATCTGTCTGCTTTCCCAAAACGTAATTTCTTTGGCTTCTCTACCCCATAGCCTCCTCATGGCTTATGGTGCATAGACCACCTCTAATACACCATCAGCGCAGAATTCCATGAAGTTTCCACTGCTTTTCCTGTGATACATTTTCTCCTGGGAGCATGAAATAGCTTCTCAGCATCCCCCCCTTTTCCCTTTACATCTGCCTCCGTCTCTCTCTTTCTCTCTTGCTTTTGCACTGAAGCTAGAGCAGTAGATGGTTTCTTGTGATATCACCAAATGATTGAAGGCGTGCAGATTCGCCCTTCAGGGATAATCCAGTGTGGGACTGATAGTGGGCAGGTGTGATAAGGGCTGTGGGCCCCGTCTGTGATAAGACCTTCCATTAGACAGTGGCGAGTCCACCAGACAGCAGAGTGTGGTCATCCTCTATATTTCTTCTTTTAGCCCTCCCCCCAAACCTCTTTCCCCTTTTGGTATTCCATCTCTCAGGCTCACCTATCAAGATGTCTATCGTACAATTCCCCTCTGCCTGGTAGTTTGAAAACAAACTATGCATTTGGGCAATTTCTGTCAGAAGAGACAAAAAGTGAAACTGTCCAAGATAAAAAGGTGCCACCTGGGTTTAACTAAGTAAATAGGTAAGAGCATCCCATTGGATATTTACTGCATGGATGATCGTGTTTCAGCTGGCATGTCAGAAGGCACATCCTGTGGTCGTGGAAAAGATGTTAATCTGTTTCAGAAGCGTCAAATTATTGGCATCAAACAAAGAAATTATCTAAGAAGATGCTGAAACTACTAAAAGACAGAAGGAAACTTCCAGGAAGATATGTTGGGGAAATGATTCAATCTTGAATGACCATGATTGGTGATCACTTAAACATTCGGTGAAAAGAAATATATATATATTTTTTAAATCAACAGTAGAACTGTTTAATGGTGGAAGCAGTTCTACAAACACAATGTGATGGGAACTCAAGTGCTTTTGTGTAAAACAGCTGTGTTACCTTGAAAAAAAAACAACACTTATCAATGAGGCTAATTGGACGAAAGGCTTCAATTTGCTAGAGAGCATAAAGATTGGACTCTGGGCTCTCCATCACCACTACAAGATCTTGGCAAAACATGAATGCAACTCTGGATGAGAATACATGTTGTGACATTGCAGAAGCTTATTGAAATGTTGCCACAGGGAATGCTGCTGTAATCAAAGCTAGAAGTGGTCCAACAAAAAATTGTGACTTTTTGTGAGTATGTGACTTTTTCTTTGGCTGGTCTATGTGCTCCTTTCAGAGTTTTATGTAAGTTGGTTTGAAGTAAATGCATCACTTAGCAGTCTCTCTACAGATGCTTTTGGGGAAGATGACTCAGGGTGCAGCAGCACCGCAGGATTAACCAAACATGCCTCTACATTCTAATTCTTTATGCCTTTTATAAATAAAAGTTGCAATACAAATACTGCATTTCAATAAGCATTTATATCACAACTCATCCTAGATGTGGATCAAGATTTCAAATAGAGAACAGTTAACCAAGATAGCATTAGAAAAATGAACAAGCAGCAATGTGGTGTTATCTGTTGTGTCTGGTGCTGTTCAAAATAGCCCAAAATGCCCCAAGTGGTGTCTACAAGGTGGGTAACAGGATCTTTCTAGCAGGCTCTCCTGGAGCACTCATGAGTATCTGCTGTCCCTGTTCCTTCACCGCAGAGAAGAGGACACTCAGGTCAGCAGCCAGGGGAGGAAAGTTTCCAGACTTTACTTTTTAATTTGGATGTGGAATAAGCATTATTATTGTAATTATTGTCACTTATCTGCACATTAAGAATTATACTCTAAAAAAAGGGGGGGATCAAATAAAGATAATGGCCTGTGAGCCCCCACAAACAGATGTGGCATGAAGCAAAAGCTACTCCTAATTGATAAACATTTTGTCAGTCATCAGTAATTACTCCCACTGTGCACTTGTTAATGGATGCATGAAACAAAACAATGACTAAACTTCATTTCATGATGATGTTAATGCTGAACTAAAGTGACTCAAGTCTAAGATGTCTGATTCATGTAGCTGTAGGACTTCCTTAAGATGTGAGATAGCAGCCAGCAGCAGGTAGGTTAATACTAGTGTGTCCCAAGACAGCACAGATGGGGGAGGAAAAGAAAAAAGGAAGGTGCGATGAAATGCCTTGCCTTGACAGAGAGGACGATTAATCAGCAAAGAAAGATCCAAATCAGCAATCAGTCAAAATCTTCCCGATCTCATTAATCTTTTATCTCAGATCCTCTGTGTATAGGGAAAGCATGGGGATATACGCTTTACATCTGCACGTGCATTGCGTGCATGTCTAATCGTGCCTCTATATTCTATCTTTATCTGTGCAAGAACGAGAAAAATAAATTTGACAGAAATAGGAAGAAAGCGGCCGTCAGACGGGAATTCAGTCCCCTGACTGTGAATACAAAGGTGATGAATAAAGATTCTCAGCTCATTTTCAGTGTGTGCATTTATGTTTTTAATTTCAGCGTAGTGGAAAGGTGTGCATCTCCATATCCAAGTTGTGTAAACCATTATTTCCCATGTGGCATGGTAAACAGCCAATGGCATTTCTTTGGTGGCTCTGAGACCTATGAATTTTAATGCCTCCATCTAGTCCCCGTGTTTCAGCTGTGGGAGAATTAGCAAATACTCAAGG
>JAPMNP010723565.1:5074-21790 GCA_029874935.1 Atherina boyeri | reverse complement strand
CTCTGATCCCTTTCCTGTCAAAGCAACTGTCATATAAAGGCCACTAGAGCCCAAAAATCCTTAAAAAAAAAAAAAAAAAAAATATTAGAAAGTGCTTTAAAAAAACATCATGGTGCCTTCAACGAAGTTTGCTACAATAACCACAAACTGTTTTCAGTTCTCAAAAAATAAATAAATACATAAATGAATAAATAGATAAATAGATAAATAGATAAATAAATAGTTAAACCCATGTGAAAGGCTGTATCTTCCTTTCAGCGGATCATTACACTGTTAGCCCCCTATTTAGGCTGTGGTGCTCTGCCGCCATCTGGCGGTCACATGAGGCAACTGCCGCTGCATCTTGAGCTCAGTTGAAGATGGCGACTGGAGTCCTTCAAAGAGTCCGCGGAGGCTTGGGTCCTGTTAAAAGCAGGGCCCACTCGGCCGGACAGCTCCTGGTCTGGGTCAGGTGGGCGGCTATCAACGTTGGTGTTTGATTGTCGTCTCATTGATGTCTTGTGGTGGCTGTTTTGTGCTATTTTCAGTAGATTTTTTGCTGCGGCTAGGATGAGCCTGGCAAAGCTAGCCCATTCTCTGCTAGCCAGCCAGCCCTGTTTGGCCTTCAGCCTTAACTTCACTCAGAAGCAGCACTTTATATTTAATTGATCCCTAGATGTGTTAGATAAAAACTGCGTGTGTTTGTTGGTGAAAGTGAAAGAATACGAGTTTCTGTCATCTTTTGTTGATGAGCATCTCAAACGCTCAAGGTCAGTTTGTTAATTTGTTTAGCTTCATTGAGAAATATCATATGTTTATTTATGCCTTACAAATACTATGAATGTCTTGTCTAAAACGTACAAATGCTGCATTTGATATACATTAGTGTTGAGGTTTGTTTCACCAATAATCAGTGGCATTTAAACCTCTTTAAATGCCACTGTTTGTCATATTTGGTGTTATCATATTTACAAGCAAAGTACATCATGTGAGTGTGTGTTCATCTAAATTGGTATAAATCAATCAAAATGAAATGCTGTGATGGGAATTTCCATCCATTAGATGTTCAACGTGTCTCTTCTGTGTTTGCAGGGGTTTTGCAACAACCAGCAGCAGAGATAGAGAAGACAGCTGGTTTAAGTCCCTCTTTGTGAGAAAAGTTGATCCCCGAAAAGATGCACACTCCAACTTGCTAACCAAAAATGAAGAAAGCAATCTTTACAAAATTCAGTGTAAGTCATTACATGAATAACAGCATCTCAGGACTAACCATGTGTCCTGAAATAATAATGACACTGTCCTTTTCAGTCCATAATGTCAAGCCAGAGTGCCTGGATTCATACAACAAACTCTGGTGAGTGTAATGTTAAAAACAAGTTAATAATGCTGAGTGTTTGTATTGCAGTACAAGGAGGACTGTTTGACAAGGGCATTAAATAAATACTTTAGTGCAGTCTATTCCTGTTAGATGACAGATAGGTCAGCATGACAACAGTGCTGCTTCACTCATGCCTAAGATTACTGGAGGTTGTGTACATGGCGGTAGGAGCTAATTTGAGTCTTGCAACAGAAGATAGAAGACACATGGTTTGCTCAGGTTGTTGTTTAGAAGTGAGTTTTAAGGGGGGTTTTGGAGTTGGGATTTTTGTTGTCATATATATTTGCATCCATTCTGTATTTGGTTCAGTTTGCTTTTTCATTCATTACAGTGAGGAGGTTTTGCCCTCCATCCATGCTGATAAGTACTACCCCTGTGAGCTGGTGGGAACCTGGAATACCTGGTATGGAGAACAGGACCAGGCTGGTACGTTTACTAATATCAACAACACAGGCATACAGTATGTGCAGGATGTGATGTACATAGCCATGGTAAACTACATATTTACAGCCTTAAAAGTGAAAAACCCTTTGTGCCAAAATGCTAAACATCAGTTCTAACATCAGCCAGTAATAGAGATTTATTGATTGTTTTGGCCTTTTTGGAAAAAAAAACTAAATCAGGGTTGCAATTTCCTATCCTGTGTTTATTAAAGCTTTGCATATCACATGATTATATTTCTGCTGGTTGTTGATGTGAACTTGTATTTCTGATTTACTCCTATAGTTCATTTGTGGCGCTACAGAGGTGGATACCCAGCTCTAACAGAGGTGATGAACAAACTCAGGCAGAACAAGGTAATCATTATTACATGTGCATCTTTTTGGTCTCACTCCTGCCTGCTGCGTTACCTTTTCAAGTTGAAGTAAAGCTCATGAATTGTCGTGTTTGACATCAGGAGTTCACAGCTTACAGGAAGGAGCGGGGAAAGATGTTATTGTCCCGAAGGAATCAACTTCTGCTAGAGTTTAGCTTCTGGAATGAGCCAGTGCCACGAGAGGGCCCACATGTCTACGAGCTTAGATCCTACCAACTCAGGGTGAGTAATCCACCAGCAGTCTGTGTCCTCTTTGTTTTGGTTTGATATCCAGTCCCAACTGACTTTTTCATTATGCCTAGAGCTCTCAAAATAATTATTCTAATGGGTCACATGACATATATCTGTGGATATAACACTGAGTCTGCAGAGAATAATTATTTGCAGAAACAGTGGATAGTGGCAAAATTTTGGATCACAAGGATTAAGAGTTATGGATTAGAGCTTCTTGAAACATCTGAAGCTTAAAATGTCTGTTTGACTAGCTTAAAATTCTGTTTTCATGGAGCATTTATTCATGATGATGTTTTTACTTTGTGACAAACAGCTGTTTTAGACTGAGCATAATCAGGGCATCAGTTAGTCATAAGCAAGTCTACCCAAAACCTTCAGGCAATGTTAAATCTTTAGTGTGATATAAATTACAGTTTTTCCACCTTCTACTTCACTGCATGCGAACAATCAACTAGTGATGATGTCTGAGCAGGCCTGCAGCAGGATTTGCTCCTTCAGTGCAATATTATACAACAGTTGTTGCAGAAATTTGCTTTTTTTTTCAGATTTTCCCATCAAATCAGAACAGTCACACAATTTGCTTTTTAAAATAAGGATAATTCCCTTAAATCTGTTGTTTGCATGAGTGAATATATCATCATGAGTGCAGGAGAGAGTAAACAGTCACCATTTGTACTTTTTTTTTTTCTCAACCTCTTCTGTCTAAGAATAATGTTTAGATATTCATGGTTTTGCCAATTCATTAGTGGTTTTAACCTTTTTTGCTTTTTAAATCAAATATTTCACCAAACCAGACAATACCATCTCTAACAGATTAAGTCATTCTTTTTAATCTTAAAAGCCAGACTGAATCCAGATCAGAGCTCCCTCTGACACGTGATGTATGCAAGCTATTATCCCTCATCACAGGCTAAGATTATATCTGACAAACGGTGGGGCGTTTGTTGTCTTAATCACCAGAGAATGATTGAAGAAGCCTTTGGGTGTAGTTGTTATTGCAGCTTATCTTCAATATGAGAAAATACCCTAGTTGCGTTTTTCACATTTATTTGTGTTAATGTGTTTAATCTGGAAAGAATGAGTTTGGAAAACTCTGTTATATGTGTTTTATTTTGTGTTTTCCTTGCTGCAGGCAGGAACCATGATCGAGTGGGGTAATTACTGGTAAGGCAGCCTGAATTCATTTGACTCGCTGAACTGTAGTTACAGAACAGATGCACTACATGAAACCTCCCTCATCACTCTGTCATTAATAAGAGCTATTCCACAGAGAGGCCCTATCTTTGAAGCTGTACTGTCGTGCCCTTTTGCCAAGATTTAAAGTCAAGCGAAGTGGTGTGCATGCAGGAAATATGCGCTCAAAGTAATTTGAATCAGGAAGTACGCACAGTGCACCACGCTAGATTACGATGGATTAACATGACAAGACTCGCCCCAGAAACAGTGTTTTCGTGTTGTGCTCATCCCACATTTTTTTGTAATTTTTGCAAAGTTTGTTTTTGTATGACGGCATGTTTCCTGGCAGTACAAGAGGTTTCCAGTGCAAATTAAACTGTCACTTGTATTTATTTATGAATATAAATTAATACTCTTAAATTGTATGTAGTTGTTTTTTGCTTGAGACCTCATGCTTTAACCCTTCCTTAAGAAAGGGAGGGGGGCTTAAAGCAACCATTTATGATTACCTTAACAAGCTGTCATTTGAACAACTTTCTGTTGTCCTGCAAATGTTGTCAGCAAAACTATTGAAAGCTATTTCAAGCTGGAGGCTTAAACTCTGGCTTCAAGTTAAACATGGTGACACGAGACTTAATAGTTTGATAGATGCTTTATCTACACTACGAGTCAAAAGTTTGGAAACATTATCCATTGAATCCAATGGGATAATGTTTCCAAACTCTTGACTGGTAGTGTAAATACATGTGCTTTTGCTCTGAGGGAAACATGATGAATGCAAAAACATTTCCTACACATCCTGTACTACACCTGATATGATCATTCCGTGATCAACGACACAGACTGCATTTGGTTGTGTAAATTAAAAAGGAATTTTTGAAGAATGTTCTTGTTATGCCAAATGAAGCTGAAGTTCCTTTGTCCGCAGGGCCAGAGCCATCTCATACCGCCAGAGCAATAGTGAGGCTGTGGGAGGGTTTTTCTCACAGATCGGTAGTCTCTACATGGTTCATCACCTCTGGGGTAAATAAGTTATGTGTGAATTAACAGTGTCTGATTTAGATTATTACCATCATGCTGAAATCTGTTGTCCAACATAATCAACACTTTTTTTTGTCCAGCAAAACTTTTGCTTTTTTTTTTCTAACCAGTAGGCAACCCCTACATCCTCCTCCTTTATTCATTACAGCCAGGTATAACACATCCCTCTACTTTGTCCCCCTAACATTATGCAGCTTAGTTCATTCACTCTCAACCATTTAATTGAAACTGCTGATTATATTTCTCAAACCAATAAGTCATGGCTAATTATTTTTCCTTTTTACCAAAATGATCATAACTCCTCTTTGTTGTTTATATTAGTTTGCCAAAGTGCTTCAGATTTTCTAGCTCACTGTTTAGTTATCTGGCTGAAAGCTGTGGTGTGTTGATTCTCTTCTGTACTTCATTGCTCTCATGGACTTCATTCACTTTTTCCCGCTTTTAAATTCTGTCTCAAAAGTTGGTGAGGATGTAAACGGAGAAAAAAGAGGAGGAAAGTTCATTAAAATTGATGCAACAAATACTCATGTTGGACATTTCGTGCAATTGTTTGCTGAAATGTTCCCCACTACAAGTACTTTTTTTTTAAAGATCTCATAACAAAATTTGCATTGTTTAGGTCAGTTTAGTAGGATAGAGCCTTGCTATGGATTATTTATGTCAGTTTCCACCTCAAATTTGATCTTTTATTGAGATCTGTATTTTTGTTGGTCATGAGTTGATCCAACTTTCCTACAGACAATTTGATCTCTTCCTTTCAGCTGATTGTACTGAAAAAAGTGACAAGAAAAGAAATGTTTCCAGATGATGAAAGTAGTTGATACCAACTTGTAATGCAGTGATTCCTTTAACTATAACTAGTATCATAATGTGTTTGACTTGCGTGTTGCAGCTTACGAGGACCTTCAGTCCAGAGAGGAAACGAGGAATTCCGCGTGGCAGCAGGAAGGCTGGCATGAGGCAGTGTATTACACAGGTGAGCAAAACTCTTAAAACTATGCATCCTTTTTTTTGTATAAAAACTGTTGTTGAAGCTTCCTCTGAAGTTGTTCAGACCTTTTCCGAGCTTCCTAAAATTGATCAAGATTAAAAAGACTAGAAACTGTCACTAAATCTGCTCTTCATTGTTTGCCTCTCTGCAGTCCCTCTCATTCAGCACATGGAATCCAGGATCATGATCCCAACAAAGGCTTCACCGATGCAGTGAAATAAGAAGGGAGTCGGAAGCTGAAATCAAGTGGCACCCTTCAGAATGTTACATTCATCCAGTGTGTCGCTGTCATGGGTTTGTCCTCCTGTCAGTAATACCAAACATCCCCCTCCTTTTTTATCATCTTTGCTTTATTACTTCAAGTTGTCACTTGGAAAAAGATGGCAACAATGCCTGCTATTTATTTGCAATTAAAATAGTTACTGAAAGGTAGCAAGCTTTTGACCATGCACAACTTTTCTTTTGTTTTTTGGGTTCTGAAGCGCAACAAGTAAATTTGACCTAATTAAAACTTCCTGATGGTCATTATGTGCAACATCTTGTGCCACATTAAAACTGGTCCATGAAGAGGGCACATCTCTAGTTTTGGAGCCAAAGTTACTTGAAGGAAAAAAAAAAGAAGAGCAGCTATAGTTTGTTAGCGTGGGAACACTGGGAAAAAAAACAGTCTGCTGAACCTCACTGCTCAACGCAGTAGCCATTTATTTATTTAATGTAAAAGTACATAGTGTTTGAAATATGTGAGAATGTTTCATTTTGATGTAAGCCATGCCATTGCTGACTGAATTGAAAAATCTATATTAATTAAGCTACTTCTGTCGCCAATCATGATGACAAAATATGACACGGTGTATAATGCAGAGAATATAATTTTATATTTGCTGTCTATCATAAATGGATGTTGTTTTGCAGTGAATTCCTCTAAGTTGCTTTTCGTGGATGTTCTTTTATTCCATGTCAGAGTAATGTTAACATTTCACAGTGGTGTGTTTGTAAATATGGCTTCCACTTTTAACTTGTGACAGCAGCATGCCTGGTTTTACATCTGTTTTTAATCCAACAATATTTTAATGGGAAAAACAATCGTATGATACTATGGAAACATGTTGTCCATAAGTGGCCAAGTGGAAGCTGGTAGAAGTCGGGACAGTTATGCAGCTTTGTACTCTAATAGAATTATTAAGAGAACCACATTTATGCGGTCTTTTTTGTTAAGCCAGAACAATGTTAAGAAATGGACAAGAACAGCAACAAATTAAAGTAATTTAAACATCCTTTAGAGCATATTCTCATTTTTAATGATGATGCCTCTTATAATACTGAAGTCTCACAGACAAGTCGGTTACAGTTCTTTAGTACACATTTCTAAAAACATTCCTATCTCATATTGCACATCCCATAACATGAAGTTGTGTTTACTTACCTAAAACTTCAGATATGAAAAGTGCAAAAATACTAAAATCTTCTTACCCTCCAAACAGACAGGTTTTTTTAGTTAGCTCTAGTATAAAAATTAAATGGGGAACATCCCTATTAAGGTCAAATCTGATTAGCTTAATCTGTTTAATTCATTATAAAAATCTAGTGTCACAAGGAAAAGTGTGCAACAAATAAAACCACTTGTGGCACACCTTTGGGTGCAAATATAAAATGTTAAAATAATTGGTAACAGTAATAATTTTAGCATCTTTTAAATCTTCTCCAGTTCCTTCAGTAGGTCGCTGAAGCTTGTCACGTACCACAAACTCCTCTCCTTAACCTGCGGTCTGACAACGTTCCCACCAAATCCAATGAAAGCACTCTAAGGATGGAGGAGAATGTACTGTTGTCACACACTGTTAAAATATAAGCTGTGATTTTTTTATGACATTAACACCCATCAAAGATACAAAAGACACAAGGTGAGCACTTACAGCTGGGGGGCATGCCTCCAGATCAGTGGCTCCATCTCCGATCATCACCACAGTCTTTAAGCCATACTGCTCCTTTAGCATGTTGATCACCTTTCCTTTGCCACCACTCTCAGCTGTGGGCTGAGTCTCATCAAAACCAGCATACTCTCCTGTAATTTTATACAGATTTTAATTTGACGGAAGAACTCGGACAAGACAAATGAAAAGACGAAAGAGGAAAAAACTCCCTGGCTCCGGCTCTTACCGTTGAAGTAGAACTTGAGCCGGTTGGCGTAGACGTTTTGCAGAGGGATGTTGAGCTGAGTGGCCACATGTTCAACAATGCAGCGGAAGCCACCTGAAACGAGGAACACCTTTATGTTGCGCTCATGCAGACGGTCCACAAGCTCCCTGGACAAAAAGAAATAAACATTTATCAACACTTGAGGAATTTTAAAGCAAGTTAAAGTTTTACTGATGAAAAATCATGTCACTACAAAGTTTGACCAGGCAGGATTATTTTATGATACAGTTATACGTGTGTGTTCCACCAGCACCCACCCCATATTAAAATAGTTGAAACTTTAAAATATATTAGAAATATATATTTACATATGTTATCTATCGTTCATCTCTTACTAGTGCTAGTTATTTATTCTGATAGGATGGTAATAAAAAATATTACTACTGTTATTGTATTATTATTTGCTAAATTAAGAAATGCAAAGTAATCTGGTACATTTACATTGAATCATATTAAATGGTTATCTCAGTATTATATAATAAATGAATTTGACAGTAATTACAGTGTTGTCAACACAGTAATTATATGTCACGCAAATGCAGCAAAAACATTTAACAGACAATGTTATTAGAAAGACTGTACTCATTTATCTATTTTAATCTTTTACACATTCAGTTTTTTCTCATTTTTGTGAGGTAAAAGAAGAAACTAACAAGCATGTAGTTAATCTTTTGCTTCAGCTATGATACAGACTGTATCGCGCCTGTGCAGTGACAATGACGGCAAAGAAATAAGCAGTTTTGTAATCATCTACCAATCTATATGCTCTGGTTTTGATAGAATCAGAAATTAAATTGAATGATGAAGAAAATTCAGTTTCAAGTGGCACATAAGACAGCAGAAAATATGAGGTTAAAACTAACAGCAGCAATGACCAAGAACCTGTTGCTGGAAACCTCAACACTCTCTATTCCTGAACAAAAAAAAAAAAAAGTAAATTCAAATTAAAAATACATGCAAATGAGTAAAATGAGGTTAAAGATAAGACTAAAATTATCCTGAAAATGATGCACGGAGAAGGCTCCTCCCTGTTTAAAATTTAGATAAATGTGTGACTGGGATCATTAAACCTTTGGAAAAACAGGCCATTTTGAAGAAGAATGAGTTGCTGTCAGAAGGTCAATTACAATTTGGTAGTTTCTGGATTTCCAGAAAGGCCTTGATCCTGAGCGTTTGCTCCAGTCAACCAAAACTTGTGAGGGAAATCGGAATCAGAAACTAAAAAGATTATTGTAACAAGAAGTGTAAGAGAGATCATTTTTGTAGGCCTTCAAGGTCAGAGAGACTCATTTAAAATGTTTGTTTTATGGGGCGGGTGCTCAACCTGTTGAGCTACACACCGCCCCCCCATGTGCAGAGCCTATAGTTCCTCATTGTAGCCGGCCCAGGTTCGAGTCCCGGCCTGGGACCCTTTGCTGCGTGTCATTCCCTGCTCCCTCTGATCCCTTTCCTATCCAGCTACTGTCATAAAAATGGCCACTAGAGCCCAAAAAATCCTAAAGAATAAAGAAATAAAATGTTTAACAGGTTTTGTTCCCCTTGCATTATTGTCCTTCAATAACAATTCAGATTTTCAAAAACTGACCAGAATTCTGCATTCCCCCTGATCTGGGATTTGGCATTTTATGAGAAAATGGGTTGCAATAAAGCAAGTTGCTAATAACACATCTATGTACACATCACAACCGGTTTAATTGTGCTTGCATATATTTCTGTTTGCAGTGGAAAACAAGGTCTACTGAATTGATTCATGTTATCAAACTCTTTACACACTCACCTGATGCCTGGAGTCAGCTGAGGCGGGTGATCTGTTATCAGTTTGTTTACTTGTTCTCTGGAACACCGGATGATGGAAAGACGCTCAGTCAGGGCCTTCTTAAATGTCATTGAGCCGCCCATGGCTTTACGAGTCCTATAATGTGAAAAAAAACATAAGCTGGTTTAACATCTGAAACAAATCCTTGAGTATGAATGAAACTTTATGGATGACAGTGCTAGTAAATGAATAAATGTGTCATTAACAGCATATATCCATAAATAAACCACAGTTCAGTTCACATACATTTCTCTCACTGCGTCCCCCACACCACAGAATTTGGCAAGTTCATCAATGCCCTCTTCTTTGATGACTGTGCTGTCCACATCAAAACAGACAGCATCTGCTCTCCTGAAGAGTTCCTTTGTGTCTGCAAGAGTTGTCATCGTGCTGGAAAAACACAAGTATTTAGTATGAGATCTACATCAGTTTCTCAACAGGATTTTACCAAATGTCAGCTGACATATCTGGAAGTCATGTGAGCGGTCTCGTGCTATATTGTTGGTTTAATGTGAGATCTGTGGTGCCTGATTTCACCAATGAACTAAGAGCCCTGCATGCAGTGGATTTCTTTTCTCCAGTGGAGCAGCAAACGCATCTATTCACTGAAATACCTATGTGCAAACAGTTCTGCATCGCGGGGAGATCATCTCATATAAAAACAAGAGCCCCAGCCGTCGATGTGTGCCAAAAAAAAGTGTTATATAAAGTAGAGTGCCTAAACAAACTATATGAGAGGCTGAGGGGGTGGGCGGGTGGATGAATGGATGGATGGACATTCTCTGCCCATATTGCGTCACCCTTGATGCAAGCACGCTACTAAACTCCAATAGAAACAACATTCACAACGCTCGAGAAGACGGTTTAACTTGTCTTAACAAGCCCCCTCTCTTCATTTAGTGGTAAAACTAGGATATGCAATCAAGCTTAGATTTCTTGTAAATATATTATGGGAAAACGACGGTTGGCTGCTACCTGTCCTAGCCTACGTAGCTTTGGTTTATTTGAGAAGTGTCAATTGTTTCTAAAAAATATACCATTAAAAAGTACAAGTTGTCTCTTCAAACTTACCGAGGTGAAAGTTGTGAAGGCACATGCAGCAATCTCAACACCGACCGCCCGCACCGCTCTCGATGGGTTCACCGATGAGGAAGAGAGAACCTGTGCAGTGGACCAATCGGAGGGAAGCTAATGAGACCCCGCCTACTATCCGCTGGACCGGTTCCAAGCCAAGCAGGTCCCAAGCTTTGGTCCCAAGACAGCAACTGCCAAAAGAGATGCTGTGTCAACGTCAGAAAAATAGAAGAAAGTCAAATCTTCCAGTTATCAAATTTATTCATGCACCACCGTGAAGCATAAAGTGATCTTTTGTAACTGTATGAATATATATAGCATTCAGAATATATGAAAACATCTTATCACTCACTCACTCACTCAGATCTGAGAAATCCCCCCTAAGAAAATCAGCAAAAAGTAGCCTAGAGAAGATAGCCTACCACAAATAGGTGTTCTTTCACCACAAACAGATACAGAATAATTATACAGATGCCCTAAAACAAAAAGGAAACAGAACAATGACAAATAGATGACAAGCTCAAGGTAAACTTTATTATCCCTCAGAGGGAAATTCGTTTGGTCACCATTTACACACTCCTTTAAAATAACAGACAAGGACAAAAAACTATCAAACAACAACAACAACAACAACAAAGTTGAGTAAAATACATACGTAATTAAAGATAAAATTGCAAAATGTTAATAAAAATAAGATCATATTAAAAAGCCTATTTTTAGGTCTGCTGTTATACAGCCTAGGTGCTGTAGGCAAAAAGTGCTAAGAAAAAGTCATTTGGAAGAGCCTATGTTTTAGGTCTGCTGTTATACAGCCTAATTGCAGTAGGCACAAAAGACTTGTTATATCTACTGGTCCTAATTTTCCTTTGCAGGAGCCTGTTGGACCTGTTACTTTCCGTGAAAAACTGGTGAAGAGGATGGGTTGGGTCATTTAAAATTTGTTGTGTTTTACAGAGGCAAAGGTCGTTATAAAGTTGGGATTCTGCTCGCCACTTTAACTGTATGTTGCAATTTCTTCTGGTCCTTTTTGAGCATATTTCCGAAGGCACAAATAAGAACAAAAACCAAGACACTTTGTAAACACAAAAGCTACATGGTTTAATCTTATATAGACTGCATACAGTTTTCACAATCTTCAGTGGTGCTTGAGCAAATTAAAAACAAACAGCTTCAAAAGTAATTTCCCTCCAGAAGTTAATTTGTTTCTTGTGTGCCAAAAGCTGGTCTACTTTCTGCATTTGCCGTAATTTAAGTTAGACTCGGAAATTATGTTGAATATTCGATGCCTCGATGTCAAGTGGAGTGGAGGGTATTCTTGAAATAGGGTTTTTACAGCTCTTGCAGTTTACTTTCCACACCGGCAAGTGGCGCTGATGTCCATGAAGCCCATTTGCACTACCAGACACTATAAAACCACAGGTGACGATGAAGAAGAGAATGAGCAATTTGCTGCTAATGTGCTAGTACTACACACTGTGCTGTTTAGAAGCGTTGTTCCGCTGAATGGAAAAATTCGCTCCAAATTTCCATGGTTATCCTCAATACGACCGAAGGTGAAAAACGGACTTGTGGAAAGTTAAAGGCTGCGGACACCGACCGTGTTTTCCCTTTCTTTTCCTTAGGTTTAGACTGAATGTTGTTTCCTTGTAATGGATCCATGAAAAACGTGGTGCTACAAACGTTTAGCTAAATAGCAATGTGGTCATTTTACTGTAATACGTGGCTACAATTGGCTTTTATAGCTGCATGGATTGTGATATAGCTCGAAAACTTTAGGGTAATAATACTGTTTATGTTGTATAGATAACCAGAGTGAGAGAGATTGTAAAATTTTAAACCTGCAGAGTTTTGGGGTGGTGTCTAAATTGAGATTTATGGTTATTGTAACTATATTGTAGGCCAGGGATCTCCTCTTTTTGCAGATATCCTCTTTTTGCCCTGATTATGCAGCAGGACAGTGGAATGGAGTTGGTCGGATTTCACTTGAATCAAGGAGCTGCTTCCCTAAGACACATTGACCTGCACGTGGCAGAGGTGAGAAAAGTAGCACGTGGGCTTAACTGCTTTTTTTTTTTTCTTTCTTTTTTTTTTTTGCTATTCCATGAAAAGTGGTATTGAGCACAAACATATTTACGGTTGTACCTTCAAAGCAGATAGAGGGATATCAACTCCAAAATATAGTGGAAAACCAGCTGAAACCCTTCACGGATAACATAATGCACCGTCATGCTGTTAGCCAATTCTGCCTCTCCTTTGTAACCCCCTACATCTTCCTATCATCTTGTAGCAGTTTAACCTGAGATCACAGTCTGGTTATCTTTGCTCCTGATTTACTTGTAATTGATACTTCTCAGAAGTTAGATATTTCTAGTGTGTGAACTGGTCTGATCAGCAGTCCTTTTAAGACATTTATTTTGTCTTTCTGTTCAAACCAGATGTTATAAAATCCACATTCAACTATCACATTATGTAGAAGTAATGTTAGAGTTACAGTACTTTTGAAATAAAGGCATGTGTATATATATATATATTTTTTTTGTGAAAATGACTAATTTACAATTCTGTCAATTGACTCTCATCTGAACTATTTAACTGAACCAAAGCTACTCTGATAGCATCCTAAAGGTTTCCTAAACTGTGCTTCAATGACTTAATAGCATGTTTTTCCACGCATGGCTGAATTCTGTGTTACTCTTGACATAGTAAATACAGTCAGACACCATGCTAAATAATTGTTTTCACATGCTGACTTAATGGGACCAAGGTGCTTATTATGTGCTTCGTTCTTATGTTGGAGTGAATACAGCAAAATGTTGCAAACCTGACCGTATTGCTTTATAAATGTTGAGATCATTGTGTGTTTATGGTTTTTCAGCGCTGATATCTCCCTAACCATTAAAGCTTTCGTGCTGTTGATATATTTATCCTCAAGAATCCAACAGTTCAGTCTTAAATGTCAGGATAGAAAATTATTTCACAGACTTTGTACTTCTTTTCCAGAATGCCTTTGTATTTATTTATTTATGGATTGCTATCACAGCCTCCGAGCTGAGGAATGGCTTCATTCCCAATGGTAGGTTTGTACACTGACTGTGAAGTCACACACTGCATAATTATTAGTCCAAGCACTGAAAAAGTGAATGGACGCATGGCTGAATTCTGTGCCAGCTGGTCTGTGCTGAATACAGTCAGACACCATGCAAAAGTCTCGTCTCATTCCGTCTTCATGACTGGACCAGTGCTTCTTTCAGCCTTGTCTAGCTATACAGGAATGAGTACAATGACACACTTGGAACATTAATGTTGTCATAAATACTTGCTTTTTCACTCACTCATTTCTTAACTTCCCTTCAATTTCTGTACAGCGACCAATGACTCTACAAAACAGTGCTGTGAGGAAGCTTTCACGTCTTTTATCTGTGGTAATTATCCCATTTTTACTATCATTTCTGTAGAAGATTATTTTTAATACATTTTTAAGATTAATGTATTTCTCAGATAACTACTTCTGCATATCAAGCAGTGTTTTCTCAGTCCTGGTCCCGGGGATTCCCTAATCTACACATATATAAATAACATGTTGGAATATTTTCTTTTTAAGTGGTTTATTTTTTATGAACAGTGCGAGTGCTACATTGGTGAACTTGTCCTCTTAATGCATTCTAATGGGCTGGATGTAGGTTATAGTGGCAGAAGCTAATCTTTTCACACTTAGTTTTGTATGGATTATATTTGGTAGTGCTCTGCAAATGTGTCAGTGTTGTGTATAAATGTTTTTTTAAAGCCACGACCAAACAGTCAAAATACCGTTCCTCCTCCTCCTCCATCTTAAAACATGCACAGCAAGGAGTCCCCAGGAGAGGATACAGAAACTTGCTAGGTCAGAAACTGACTGACTTGTTATGATTTGTGAATTTTTCACTGTTTTATTAATAAACTTCAACTTTTAAATAATTGTGCTAAATCTTGTTTTTTGTGTGTACTGAGTTTTTACATCTAGGTTAAAGTTATGGCATGCAGAAAGAATGTAATTAAAGTCTGCACTTTCCCAATGATAAGACATGCCTTTTTTTTATTTTTTTATTAATGCACATTTTAATAAATACATTGAAAGCATACAATTTTTAAAGTGCTCTCTTTTCATCATAGCTAGTGCCAGTACAATAGTTGCACTTGATCTGTAAGTCCATGCCACTTCAAGTTTGCTGGGTCATTGTTAAATATTCAACTCAGTTAAACTATGAAGGTAATTTCCATGTAATGCAGTCTATTTCAGTTTTTGGGTAAAATATTCCAAATTTATATAAATCTACATCCTGATGTTGAACCACACATTTGATCCTCTTCATATATCAGATAACAGAGGAAGACATGAAATCATTAACTTTCAGATATGTAGACTGTAGTGTAAACATTACAGTTGCTACATAACTTCTATTCCAGAAGACATAACCATAGAATAGAAAGCTAGCAAAGTGTTGAACTAAGACATAAACTGGGCTGTTTTTAAGATGTATTACTAAAAAAAAAAACTTTTTAATTGAGCAAGGCATACTTAAACTATGTCTGTGTTGCCATAGTTTACCAGTGCATTTCTATCATACAAGGGAGCAGGAATACAAGTATATCTCAGTTCTTGCAGGTTTGCTACCAGCTGTGCTGGCCCTGCTCATCAGCCTCAGCAGCTATGGACAGCAAGATGGCCTTTGGAGAGTTTTCAAAGAGTGCTGCTCTGTTCTGAGTTTGGCCCTTCTTTACCCAATGGCCGTATATCTTGAATGCACAGCCATCGATGAGCTTACGGATGGGCTTGACAGCATATGGGTCACTCTTGATCACCTCTTTGGTGACAGGCTTGGCACGGCGGTAGTTGCAGTAGATCCGCATTGTGGCGAGCACCGTCATACAGATGACCTGATGGTTTAAGGAAGCAGGTTATTAACAGTAGAGGGAAAATTGTGTTTTTAATCAATAACTTGAGCATTTTATGTTTTTATATATATATATATATATATAAAAAATCCTTCCAGATTTATAACAATCTTAGTAAACCATGCCAATCCTTGGATATAATGTAATTCAAATAATTACATCATGTTATTACATAAAAAAAAAATTACTTATTAGAATGTTAATTTCAAAAGATTTGTAGAGCTTGGCAATTTTGTGTAAAAAGAAATCTCACCTTGAATCGCCTGTATGGACTGAACTGTCGTACTTCATTTACCACATACTGTGAGAAGAACGGGTGGTTGAGAGCATCAATAGCAGTGAATCGTTGCTTTGGATCTACCACCAACATTCTTGAGATCTAGAGAAAAAAAAACATGCCTTATTAAATATAAACAAAATAAAACTTTTAATATGTTTTTTTCTTTTCCATTTTTGATTAATTTTACAATTCAAGCCAAGCAGGAAAAACATGGGTGAACAAAACAAATATCAGCCTACCAAATCTTTGACAGTGTCCGAGCGGTCCTCCCACTCTGGAGATGAGAAGTCGTAGCTCCCTGCCAAGATCATGCGCAGCATCAGCATCTGTTTCCTGTGCCAGAAAGGCGGAGAGCCTGCAAGCAGCGTGTACATGATAACACCTGAACTCCATCTGCAAAAAGAAAGTTAAATGTATAAAGCTTTAATCCAAGTTATTAACAAGATAACAACTACTCAAGCTTTCATTGCACAGGTAAGGCACACAGTGGATGAGGGATGATTAGATCTGCAGTTGGAAAAAGTAAATATGACCCTTTTGTGCTACTCTCCGATTATCAAGATTTCACTGAGGCTGTACAGTGCATGTGATATTAAGGTTACTTTCCACTTGGACACTCACATGTCCACAGCTGTATTGTATCCTTGGTGTTCTGCATCCATGGAGCACTCAATGATCTCAGGAGCGAGATAGCCAGGAGTTCCAAACACCTCTGCATTACAGACAGGTTGAAACAATAACATCATGAACAGTTAAAAAATAAAGAACACTTGTTAAACTTAATTTTTATAAGTTTATTGAG
>JAPMNP010723563.1:0-10392 GCA_029874935.1 Atherina boyeri | reverse complement strand
ACACATATGTAAACTTACATGCAAATATGTATAAAAAGTAAAAAGTTAAAAAGTAAATCATACACAATATATCAGAATGGATGTGATCACTGTATTATGACTGTAATATTACAAGGTGATCCATTGTGCTTGAAACCATTTTCACCATCTTTTTGAGCTATAGGAAGTGAAACTATACCCTCATTCCACAGAGGCAACATGGGGTTTAAAGGAGCATTTCACCCATGGCATGGAAACATCAATCTTTATTAAAAGTGGGTCATATTTATAGTCTAAATGTAACATACATTTCGAATTAGGTGCCTATCTGACCGAGAAAAGACTTCCTAGAAAGTGCCAGGAGAAAGGACTTCCTGCTTTCGATGATGTAAAATGACGATTTTTACATCATTTAAAGAAGGAAGTGCAACACTGAAATCCCTATTTCTCCTGACTGAGGGAAAAATGCACAACCATTCAAAGACCTGACTAGGTTTTTAATGATACAAAGCTTAATGCAAATGGGTGAAGTTTCCCTTTAAAGATGAGGCCATAAAGGAAAATGTCTGCAAGGTCATATTTTCAACATGTAGCAGATTTATGTTAAGTAAATGAGCTCAGTCTAATGTCAAATTGCCATTTTGCAGAGCCATGAGGAATAGATGAAAACAATAAAGAAATAGGTACAAAACAAATATGCACATTTACTGAACTAATAGTAACACATTTAGCATTAAAAGATTCAATGCAAAGCCATTACTGAATAACATCCTCTTTTAACCGAGAATAGGTTATCTTCATGGAAATGATGATGGAAGTAATGTGCCTCCAATGAAAATCACTCATCCATGCATTTTTGTCATGTAATGTTTATCACTCCTGTTGTTGTCAAAAAGCAATAACCTAGAAGAAAAATCCATTTCCAGCAGTTTTTCTCATTGATGGGGATCAGGAAGAATTTGTTCATATAGAACAAAAATAAAACACTTCCGACTCCTTCCCCCTAAGTACAGAACAATGACCAACTGCTGGAGAGCAGTCATGGTGTGAGAACATCTACACATGGACATTAATATCTCAAACTCCAGTCAGTCTAGCATTAAAATAATTAAACAACAATAGGCTGTAACAATAGTTAAAATAACCCATTCATTATCAGCCATTACCGTATATCTCACCAAATGTTTTTTAAAAAAAAAATCTAATTCTAGTTTTTATCTAATATTGATTTGTTCTTTTCTTCTTTTTCCTTTCTTTTTTCTTCTTTTTATTAACAAAATCCGGGATTTATAGTTGTTTGACACTAAATACAAATCAACTGTGTTTAAGAAATAAGGCTGTGATAAACTGACAAGCAGAGCATGACCAACGTTGACTGACAAGATAAATCAATAAAAGTCTTCAATTCCTAAGTGTCAGTATTGTGCTTTTATGTTCTAGGTCAGTGGTTCCCAACATTTCCCCGAGGACCCCCTTGATTGACCCCCTTTTTACCAAAAAGCTGTGAACCCCCAGCCTGCCCCATGTTGAAACCATGCTTGGTGTTATACCTTCATTAGCTCGCCTTTCACCATAAACTTTGCTTACTAGTCAACTCCTTTCCTTTGCTAACCCAGAGTTTAGGTAATTATCAACATAGCCTTACTACCCCCGCCCCCCTTTCAAAATGATTATGAATCATCTGAACAGTAGCATTTCTCAGACGTTTTCATTAATAAAATGGTGCAAAGTGTTTCCAGGCTCCCAAAATACTGGTACGGAACCATGTGAATGAAACGTGCAAATACTGTAATTTTTTTCAAAAAAGTAAAAAACAAAAAAGCATAAGCTAATACATTTCAACTTGTCTCTGTATGGACATGTCCTTAATTTAAATCACTCTGGCTTTGCAAAGTAAAAGCATTTAAAGACACATGTGCTCTTTGGGGGACCCCAGGTTTGAAACTACTGTTCCAGGTAACTTTAGCCTGATCTATGGTGACTGCAGGCACACTCACACACAAAAACACACACATTTACATACATGCAGGCACTCACAAAGGAGCATGATGCTCCGCACCTGTGTAGACACACTCAAGTTTGCCTGAAAGCCGTTACCATTACTGCTTCCAAATCAATAGACATGCGCACACACTCATATCCCTAACCATGATTAGATTCAAATTGGTTACAGCAACTGCAATGGCTGATCAATACCCTAATTTACCAACAATCGATAAGCAGCTAGAGCAATGAAATGCTGATATGAGTGAACCATCTGAAAACACATGGAGGGTTGTAAAAAGTCTAACTAACAAAGATCAGTTAATTCCACTGTGATATATGAGACCCCTTCGGGTAGACTGGATGTGAAGCTAATGTCTTTTCAAATGTAATGTGAACATGAATCACACTTAAAAACCTTACCCAATACAAGTTTAGACCTTTTTATCCGACTAACTTTTTTTTGTTCTAAAAGTTCATTCTTTGCAAAAAAATATCAGACCTTTTGCAGTTTAATGAAGTATTACTAACCAAATACAGCACTCTAAATTGAGTTAAATTGTACTATGAAGTTAGAAGCAACACAGCACACCAGCTTGCTAAAAAATCTTTACCAGCCTTGTTAATTTTAGAAAAAACATGGATCAGGGCCAGTGGAAGAAGTAGAACTTACTGATTCCTGCAGCATACAAAGCTCTACTTCCCACCTTTGACTGGATATGTAAAATTACCTTGCCTGCACATGTAGCATAAAGTGATGGATTAACATAAAAGGCATGTTTAATCTCTGGGTAAACCTCTCTAACTTTTATTTTAGGATGTTTTGGTGAAACAAATGTGCATAGTTTCACTCATCCCCATGGGGCTCAATGTGGATCTCTTTCATGTGAATGTTTTCTGGATTTTCCAATTTAACACTAAACAGTGACTAATCTCTATTCTGCAACTGTTCTGAATAAATATGGTACAGATTAGCAGGCTGTTATACCACTTTTCTTCATAACTCAATAAATGAGCATACTTATGTGCATGAATGAATGAAAAAAAAAAAAACTCACCAAATGGTTGGCGGTTCAGAGCCCTCCACTTCCAGGTAGTCATACTTTTCCTCGGTCTGGAAGTCTGTAAAGATGACAGAGATGGTGTCTCCAGGTTCGGCCAAAAGGATCCAAGTACAGTCGGCTTGGTTACCATAGTTGCCGGGGTAACCGGGACTGGTCACCACCCCACTGCCGCCCCTCACAGTGCCCCCACATGTGTCCTCAGCTGTCAATCAAATCAGAGTGACAAATAGAAAACCTGGGTTAGGGAGAGGAGGAGGGACCGAGGGGCGGACTTTTTGAGATTTGAATGACTTGTTTTGGGGATAAATGTGGTTTTTTTTTTCTGCCATTGCAGATTGGGTGAGTCAATTAACATGACTGAACAGATTTAGGTGATTTACCAAATTAGCATTCAAAATCTAATTCTCAATGTACCTGAGATCATTTATCAACCACTCTAGAACTTTACAAGTCAGCCAGCCCAGCTCCCCAACTCTCTCCCTCTAGGAGGTGATTTTTCTCAGTTAGCTTAATTTTAGTATTACAAGTTTTTGCTCTTAAATCGGAATGTTATTTTGTGGCTTGAATGTTAGAAATGGGTGACTCTTGTGACACAAACTGTCAAGTCATATTTGCAAACCATATTGTGAAAATATGGAGCTCTCTCATCACACTTTAGATATGAAGTAAATATGAAAGATTGCAAATAGAGGGTACATCTGAACAGTCCGCATGTTTATGGACTGTCAGTTCTCTACATTTGCATTTGCAAGTGCATTTTGTAGAGCAACTGGTTTTCTTCAACCACTTAGAATTAGGGACGATGTTTAAGGGTTAAGCTGCAGTTCCTGTCACACTCAGCTATTGTCCTCTCCTCCAATAATATGGCACATTTTAAGTTTCTCCAATCATAGTGCTCCGCTCTCGTCTCCTCCAATCACCACCAAGGAACTATAAATTTGATGTTTTTCTTTTTTTCTTATTTATTCAATTGTCCGGTTTGAGTCAATTTCTCGATCCTCAAATTTCATCTGAGATTGTGGATAAGATGTGATGTTAGATTTGCCTAATTTTCTGGAACTGTCAATCACATCTGATTGATAGCATTATGTAATTGATAGTAGCACTGATTACTATATAACAGATAAAGACACATGGATTGCGCTGTGTACTTGGCATAAATTATACACATATAATTTATACATATACACTCACTGAGAAAAAACATACTACATTGGACCTTGATGTGTCACTGAGACGCTGGCTGTTTGGTGAGTCATTTCAGAAGGTAGCTCATATCAACTTTTTAGAATATGTTCTGACACCCTTTGTAATGAGCTACACCCTTATAAAAAGAAAGACGGCCAATCTTTATTTTGCATTCTTTGGGTTATAAAAGCCAAACCAGAGTCTCAGTGACAAAAGATACAATGTTGAACCTTTTTTTTCAAGAGTCCAAATGTAAATTTTGTATAAATTATACCTGAATAATTTATAGTTATACATAAAAAAAGGCAGTACTGCATGTAACACACTCTTATAGCAGACATATATTTTCTTAACTACCAGTAAGTGCAATTTAGGATGACAAAGGATTTATACTATTCTATAACCCACCACATGTTGATATCATCAGATTTCATGAAGGCACAGGCACAGCGGAGGAGTGTCATCCTTTAACTGCACTCACTGATAAGCTGAAAAAGACATCCTTTATAAGAGTGTAGACAAGCGCTGTCAGGTGTACATGCACATGCTTTGGGCTCATCCAGGCAATGCTGTCTCAGGGGGGAGGGATGCATGTACAGATGACAGGGATAAGGGACCAAGCCAAACTCCTCCCATAAGATGGGTAAAGAGAATTACTCTGGTCCAAGACTCACATCTTACAACAGATGATAACCAATAGACATGAATATAAACATTAGCAAGATATATTAGAAACTGGACATAACACTGAGAGGAGACAGGAAATACATAGAGGCTAATTGGGGGGAAGGGGGGCATAGACAGGAACAAACTGAGACAAACAAAACCAGAGTTGAACAAAAATGAAGAATCAGACTAAAATAGGTTGGGAGGGTACACACTGTACCAGACAGGAAGCAAGAAGCAGAATGAAACCAAGTAAGTGTTTGGAAATTAATTTAAGGGCACACATAGCCCTTTTAATAGATCAGCAAGTGAAGTTAAAGACACACTACAGAACTTTTGCAGATTTTCTCAGTGACATGCTCAATATTGACGGCTAATTTGTCATCCATCTTGCATCCTAGCTGTACTGTGAGCCAACTCACAGTAAAAGACAGTAAACAACAGTCTTATCGTTACTCCTTTCTTATGTCCTGTTCTGTTCCCTTCTCTCTCTCTCTTTTCCTCTCTTCCTTCGATAATGTGTTCTTGTGTCTCTTTTCCGAATTAGCTACGGCGCATGTTCAAAAGGACCGGTGTGATAATATCTGCTTGCTAGCATGTGACGTGGTGCATAAAGCGAAATTCAGCTGTAAGGTCATGCTAGCCTGGGGTTTCCCATGCTTCCTTGAACGCAGCGCGATTTAATTCACGATGCTAAGGTAGGATAGATTCCATGGACCAAATTTGCCGTCAGATAGGGAACCAATAACAGAACGGGTAGGGAGCAGCAAGACGAGGACGCCTTCTATGACTAGGTAACTGTCACGTGACAAGTGAACGACAGACCAATCAGAGAACGTAATGCTGGCCACACAGCCTTAGCCTGAGCTGTGAACGATGATTGGCTATAAGCTACGCCCAGGCGCATTTGATAGACATTCGTAGCGCCCAATAAACGGCTCTGGGCATTCGTAAACCGTGCCTCAAATACGATGAAATGAACATTTGGTTCCCAGACCACGTCCCGTGAGCTTTGTCTCATGACGTGGTCGGGTGTTTGCCAGGCTAAGGTCATGTGGCATCCTGGAAGAAAATGTTTTGAAATGCTGTTACTCAGCCTCAGGACGCTGCTGGGCAGCAACGGCTTCATGAAATGTGCATAAAATATGTCAATGTGCTGTCAAACGACTCAGGAACGCAGAGTTTTAAAGTCGGAAAGTTATGTAGTGCATCTTTAAGAACAATACAAATTTTGAGTTGTTTCTGTCTCCATAGTTTTGTTGCTTGCTGAACTGAAAAAAAATATTGTGCATCATCCCAATCTGTAGAAGCTGATGTACTGACAAGTGCAGAAATTTGCTATTGATAAATTGACTAAGCATTCATCTAAAAATACTTATATATTCAACTGAACCAGCCTTTAAGACAGACAGAAAGATAGACAGACAGACAGAGGCAGGCAGACATTCACTTATCCAGACAGTCAGTCATTCCACAGCTAGACAGCCAAGGAGATTTGTGTAAATGACCCAACACCCCAAACCAAAACCTGCTGAGACCCCATCACATTTGCAGGAGAGCAATGAAGCATTTCAGTGTGTGTGTGTGTGTGTGTGTGTGTGTTCGTGTGAGAGAGTTTGCATTCACACAATGAGAGACAGCCCTGCTTGCAGGATGGCAGCTGTCACAGGTTTATCATGACAACGGCAGGACATCCACAAGCACTGGTGGACGTGAGCATGCACCTTCATTCACATACACACACATATACACACGCACACATACACTTCCTCCAGCCCTCTGGCTTGTTCATGTGCCGGTGACAGTTGATGGACAGGTGGAAATCCCTCATGGTGAACTATTGTGTGGCTCTTAGTCAAGTGGAGGAAATGAAGTTGTGAAACAAAAGACAACTTACTGCACAATGTAACAGCGATCATATGCCCAGAATATGACATTTTGTACTGTCAAGATTAATTAGCAAGAACTATGACAGGGAAAAAAAAGGTGTCTCAAGGTTAAAAAAACTGACAAATATTAGTACAAATCAAACATGAGCCCATTAATGTACTCTAAAACTGTACATTCAAACGTAATACTTGAGAATCAGTCAGACAACTGCTGTATGTGATAACAACGAATAAAAAAAACTTTGGCCTCAATATGTGTCTGCCTGTGTTATACATTTCCATTGTTGGAGATTTTAACTAGAATACAACATTAGAGTATTTAGGTGCTTGCTGCATTACACAAAAACGTACAGAATTGCCCTTACAACAAATCACTACACTGTATGAAATGATAGTATAACCTACTGTACTTGCAACACAACAAACTTTGCAAGTCACCTTTAAAGGTGACACTATGTCAAAAACAGAGGAAAAGGCAGTACTTGTCATGGAGAAGTCAGGTGCAGTGGCAGCCAGTTGAAGGCACGTGAGAGCAGTGTTACTGTTGCTGTAGCATCGATTCAAATCACCCTTTTCTTATCACTTACTCGACCCAACTCAACTAGGCTTTTTAGGATTTCCCACTAGGTTGTAGCACCTGGTAAGGAGGAATTATTTTCAGCACATACTTAGCCAGGACTCCAAACAAGCTAAGTTGAGCCAAAAATGTGACGTCACACAGACCGTAAGCTACTGATTGGCCAGGGAGTGATATTACTGGATGAATCATGAGAGTGATTCCAGAACAAGAAAGTGTTTTGTCCTTCAGCCTTTTCCGGCTCTCTTCTTTTACCTTGAGTTTGCTAAAAAGCCAAAGACTGAGAAGCAGGTATACCATTGCATCAATGTCCTCCATTGTGTCATGATTGTTTCATTAACAAATGGTACTTATATGGCGCTTTTTATCCTTACCCTACATGTCACATTCAGCCATTCACACAGACATTCATTCCCCGATAGGCATTTCGGGAGGCAGTGTGGGGTTCAGTGTCTTGCCCAAGGACACTTCGGCATGTAGCCTGGAATCAAATCACCGACCTTCCAGTTGATAGACAACTACTCTTCCCCTGAGCTACAGCAACCCAAAATGATGTCATGTGACATTCTGTTTACTTTTCTATTAAAAGCCCATCCACATAGAAGTATATAACTCCATATATGTTTTTGAATCTGACATTTTTTTTATGAAATTGCAACAGACGGAAAAAGAGAATAAAAAGATGTGAAATCTGTCAGTTAAGTTGTTTATTTGTATTTTCAAATCGTATATGAAAGCATCATTGTATGGATTAAATGTGATATATAGTATAACTAATGTAGTACAATCTTTTCAATATCATCAAGGTTATTTCTTATTGTATCATTCTTGTTTATACAGTACATCTGCCCTGTGCATCAGAGCAGAGATTAGGTTCTTTTTAAAAGTTACAAATCTTTTTCTTTTCAGAACAGACATTTTGACTTGATAAAAAGGACAAAGAGCAATCTTATCATTCAGTATTTGAGCTAGCTGTATTGTCCAGTTTCCCTTACTGTAATAACTCAGTTGAATATAAAATGTTTCTTTAAACTGCATTGCCCAGACCTTGCCTTTTCTGTTGAGAAAATGAATAAAAAAACATCTACAGTACAATGATTGAGGTCGGTTGACGAAAACACAAATACAATGCCACTGAAATTATTTGCAATGTAATGTGTTGTTGCAACTAAAATGTTCTACATTGAATTGTGTGCATGACCCTGACTTGAAACAACTGGAGGAAACCTGAAAGCCATGTTGTGTGATAATTTTAACTGACACATGATGCAATTAGGATCCTCACCAATTCTGTTGTGCGTCATTGTGTGATGGCAGGGCTGTGCAGAGACCACTTCAGGAGCAGCTGCTCTAATAAAAAGAGACATTTGTTGCGTGTTCACAGGGGGAGGGTGTGATACCTATAGCCAACTCTGATTACCTTCGGTAAAATGTGTGTGCAACAGACATGGCAAGGAAGTAGACAGCTTTTCTATGTTGCAGTTGCTAATTTTGAATCCATCTTGCTTCAGCTCCATCAATCAAGATGACACATCTGTGTGACAGTGTTAAATATTACAGTGTCTACTATGCAATGTCTTTAGGCCAAATCACATCCTTTTCTTTCTCATAAACAAGGTGAGATTAATAGGTACTCTTCTTTAAAGCGATTCAGTTATAATTCAGCTATATTGGTTGTTTTTTAAATGCCCTCTTTTATAATCTACACCTTGTGAACTGAGTAATTTCATTATAAACAAATCTGATCATCTGATCAGGTTTTAGCTAAATTCTTTAAATCCAATTAGCATTCCATTAATCTGCCTGATAAGAGAGGAATGCGGAGATCCGTGCAGTAACAGTCAATGCATGAATGCAGTGTGCTTGGATATAAGAAACAAAATAAGAATGACTACAGCCTGGTCTCAGAACAAAACATGGAAAAAGTACATTTGTCCACATGTCTGAAATGTAATAGTGTCAAAATTTAGGATAAAAATTGTACGATTCCAAATCCTGACATGGACAATATGGCAGCACATGGATATTTAAATGTGGATACATTAATGGATTATATCATTCTAACCTAACAGCTTTAAATTCAACAGTCAACAACCTTAAAATTATCATTTTAAATGAAGACAGCATTTTTAGAGACGTAATAGCCGATTGTTAGTAACCTAATTACCTCAGTTGGTGTGCCTTTTAAGCTAGGTTGTGACAGTATTACTCATAACCCCCCATGAACAACAGCATCAAACCCAGGCTACCTAAGGGATATCCTCCCTACACACAAATGTGTGGGATTAAACACAATTATTATTATCATTATTACTTTAATTGCATGGCAGTCACAGCATAAATGATTCCCCACTGGGCAGAAAATTCTGCAAGGAATGCAGGTCCCATAAATAACAGTATTGCAAGTAGCAGAGTCAAATTGTTTTGACTCATAGGCAGAAAAACAGAACAGAGCTGTATTTCTCCAATTCTCCCTTTAGTATAATCATTGAAATATTTTTGAGTTATTACACTTAATGATGTGGCATTCCGTCACAGAGGATTTTAAAGTAATTTAAAAAGTTTTTAGAGATGTTTAGTCATAATGATTACATGTAAGAGATTTACAGTGGTTTCTGGTCTGATTATATTATTAGCCAAAATCTAAATTTGATCTACAGGTAAAAGAAGGCTTCTGGCTCAAATGTGGTGTCCTTTTCTCTTCTTATTTTAGATAGCGGTGTGGGGAGGCTGAGTTCATGCCACGGTGCACTGGCCCAGACAAGGAGAGGGAGTGTGTGTAGTAGACAGTGCTATATGTGTAAGCTTCAGTGTTTGAGGAAAAGAAGGGAAACGAGAGGTAGAGTTGGCCATGCTGCCTTCATCTCTTATCACATCAGTGAGTTGGTGTTGCCCTTTTCCTTGCCTTTTCGTCCTTTGCTCTCTCTCTGGTTGTTATTGTAACACCACCTCTCTTTCCTCCCGACTGGTTTCTCCCCACGACACACCCCTCCTCTTCCATTTGCTGCATCAAGATGATTTTTTATGGTAAAACAGCCCATCTCTT
>JAPMNP010723562.1:0-12545 GCA_029874935.1 Atherina boyeri | reverse complement strand
AGCAGAACAAACACACAGCATGGAGACGACTTGTTGAAGCCACAAATCCATCTCTGTTGGATAGAGTCAACAACACGATAGTGAACTGGCATGTTTTGTTGTTATTGTTATTTTGAGCATACAGGGACAATAATCTAGATCGGTGTTTCCCAATCCAGGTCCTCGGGGCACACTGCCCGTCATGTATAAGAGGCGTCCCTAATTTAACACACCTGAATGCAATGAATGGCTCGTTAACAGGCTGCAAAAATCTTAAATCAGGTAGGAACACATTGAAAACATGCCGGGCAGTGGGCCCTGTCGACCTGGATTGGGAAACACTGATCTAGATAATAGTAATCGACTCCCTGCAGTAACGGATGATATGACTTAATCAGTGTTGTCTAGGCTTTTTTGATCCACGGCGGCTACCGTTGTTGCAATTCGTGTTGGAAATGGTGGCGTGCAAGAAGGCATTATTGTTTTTTATTCAATACACATATTCAAGGTTAGTGACAGAAATTCTACAGACTGTCGCTTTAAGGCTGCCAGCCTTACACTACACAAACACTGAAGCATCAGCTTCAAACTGCATTGTGAGTACTGTTGGAGCCAAGTTTTAACAATGAAGGCAAATCAAAGGAATAATCATTTTTGAGAGAGTAAAGTTGAGACCTTTATTACATCTTCTAACTCTTAAAAACTAACTGCCAAGCTTAAAAAAGGGCCAAAGGGCAGCTTGTTCTACTGGAAAAACTCCACAAAAGTTATTAAGCTGAACGGGAGCAAGCAATAAATCCAAGTGTCACGACTTTCCACATAAACTTATTTTCAGGATGCCTGTATGTCATCACATGAACACTGCACACATAATAACATAGCTGCTTTCCACAGAGCAACTGCTCTGCAGACAGCTTATTTGTTTTGAAATAATTTGTTTGTAAGTTTAAGCATTAAGCCCTGGAAGCTGCCTGGCAACGGCCAATCAGAGCACATGGAACCAGCAGTCATCATATGCAAAAACCAGACTTATTACTGCAGTAGATGAAGCAAACCTCAGACACACCTTCTTCATTTGATTGGCAAATTAGAACAGCTTTGAGAACAAACCACAGTGAGAAAATGTTGTGGATGTAACAAATATCAACATCCTGAACTTCAAATCCACCTAAACATTGGATTTTGAAAACAGCAAAGAAATCTATGATGTAGTTAAAAGGAAACCACTTCATAAAAGGAGAATATCCTTTCCCCAACAATGTGGACAAGCTAAAGAAAAAACAGATGGAAAGGAAAGTTGGACAAAGAGGTAAAATGAAGATAATTTGTTTTTTTACTGTGTCTACTTACCTTGAGGTCACGGTGGACCACGCCCATCTGGTGGCAGTGGAGCACAGCCTCTAGGATCTGCTGAATGCAATGACTGCATGCAAACACCAGGGGGCCATGGGTTAGTGACAAGCTACCACTTGCTATCTGCGGCAGTGCGCTTGATTTGAGACTTCAGCAGTCGCTGACCATGTTAGCAACGAGAGAACACAGCGCTGTGCCAATTGGCAGGTCCACAGGCTTAATATTAAAGGATGTTTGGCTAAATGGGTCATTTTACTAAACAGCATTTTTTTATGTTGTACTCAGTAAATTAAGCAGTGTTGATGTTTTCTTTTTTATACTCGCGCGCACATGGCCAATTCTCTGCACAAGTCTCAAAACAAAAGTGGTGTTAGATCCTGACCAGCTGTAGGCAGTACAGAGAGGAGGGAGGAGCTAAAGGAGGAAATGGCTCAGATCCATTTATGGCTCTTATCTGAATTAAATCATATGTCAATTTTACTCCTGTCCTGTCATAACTGTGCTAGTTTAAGACATGGTATGCCACAAACACATTTGTAAAAGTTGTGCCAAAACTAGCAAAATATGTGGCAAAACTAGTCCTTTGCCATATGAGTCTGAAGAAGTCACAGGTATTAAACTTTAATGGGCATCAATGGGAACACAATACTTGGGAGCACACATAAGTTTTCTATAAGGGACAACAAACTGAAAATTTAGAAAAAACTATTTAAAACAGTAAGACTAGAACAGACCTTTATAGATCCCCAAAGGGACATTTAGGTGTACTACAAACAAAGATCAGTAAGTGGCCATAGTATTCAATCTGTATGCAATAATATCAACCCTTAGAGGTCTATGGTCACGCTGGTGTGACCAGATCACTTTTGCCTCTTAAACAAATAAAACATTTGTATAATAAATCTATGGCGCTGCCGTCAAATAACTCAAACGAGCAGATTTTAATCTCTCTCACAGTTTTTGTTTGACATCATAACACAACAAAGCAGAGATATAGTCTTGAAATCAGATATCACAAAAATATTTACTGTATCCGTAAAAGTTAGATGGGATGATCAAATGAAGTTAATCATCAGATATAGTTCTGCTTAAAATCCATACTACACTACCAACTGCCAATATCTGGCTTTTGAGAGTTTAAGCTGTATTCAGTATTTTACCACGTGGTTGTAATAGTTAGAAATAGTAATCTCTGATGGGAGCACAACACCCGGTAGCACACACACACATTCTCATTAATGGGTAAGTCACACCCAGCCTTATTTATGTTCCTTTACGTACATAAATAAATACGTAGAACTGATTCAAGCATTGTCAAAGATCACTGTGCACATACTCCCATGCATCCTTTACATTGGCTTGGTTGCTGGGGCTGGAGCGATTCGCAACAGAGTGCGAAGCGGCTGGGTTAAAAATCAGCACCTCCTTATCCATGACCAGGGTCCTCAACCAGAAAAGGGTGGAGTGTCATCTCTAGATCAGGAATGAGATCCTGCCAAGCCGAGGAGTTCAAGTATCACAGGGTCTTCTTCACAAATGACAAAAGAACGGAGCAGGACATGGGCAGACGTGTCAGTACATTAGTCTGTCCTTTTGAAGAGGGAGCTGAGTCTAAAGGAAATCTCTTGATTTACCAGTTGGTCTAATTTATTTACCTCACCTATGACCACAAGCTACGGATAGTGACCGAAAGATCCAGCTTGCGTATACAAGTGGTGGAAATTAGCTTTCCCTTAGAGACTGGGTGATAAGCTCGATCAATCGGGAAGAACTCGGAGTAAAACCAGAGCTCCTCCGAAATGAGAGGAGCCAAATGACGTCGCTAAGGCATCGGATTGGCATGTCTCTTTGAGGCCTCCCTGAGAAGCTTTAATGGACACTTCTCACTGGGCAGCCTGGGGAAGGCCCAGAACATGCTGGAGGGACTACATCTCTCGGTCAACCTGGAAGTGCTCTGACATTTCCTCAGGAAGAATTTGAAGAAGTGGCTGGGGAAAGGGAAGTCTGGGTCTCTCTGCTTACAATCATCCCCTGCAACCCAACCCCAGAGTTAAGCGGTAGAAAATAAATGGATGGTTGTTAGGCAATGCATCCACTAGAGGGCAGTGCAGAATTCATTTTCCAGTTCCAAAGTCAGTTTCAGAAAATAACAAACATGGCAATGACTTGGATACAAAAAGTGCACAGTAGACATTGGTGGCCATAAAAACATTGCAACTTCCTCTTCTTTGTTACTTCCACTCGTTGTCGTGAGCTATACTGCACAACACTGCCTCCACGGTTTGCGGTGTCTGGGTATGCATCCGCAAGCAGTTTCAAAACGGACTGAAATATGAATGAATAAATGAAAGAACGAAGGCAGAAGATGGACAGAAGACTACTTCTGGATAAGTGTCTAGCATATAGCTCAGTGAGGCTTTAACAAAAAAAAAAAATTTCTAGAGGCTTATAAAAATCCATCTATGTTAAAGGTAGTGGAGGAACAGGATCATTGATTTATTCAGATTTTTTAATGCAAGGTCATCTTTATAACAAGGTTATGCTAAACTAACTTGAACCACATGACATCCTCCCTATGTTGTCCCCCGTCCTCTCTCACGTCTCAGCCTGTCACAGCATGGCATTTGACATATGCTACATGCACTTTGTGCCCTGGCATACAGGAGAGGCAGGCAATGACGACATCTACCAGCCTCACCGGCACTACACAACCTACCCCCTCCTCTCCAGCCAACCTGCCCACAGTGCCCTGCCGCAGGTGGATGTTAAAACTTTTCTGTCAGGTGGCAGTGTGAGGGGTGACTGCTGGAGGAGGATGGGGGTGTGGTTTAGGAGGAGGTGACGCACGGTGGAAGGTTAATTGACCAATTGATCAGGCAGTGGAGAAGCGAGCCAAGGTACCTCAGGTGGGCAGGCCTGTTTCTTTTTATTGTTACTGTCGTCACTTACTAACCTTTAGGTCCCTGTGCACTATGCAGTTTATGTGGCAATGATTTACACTTTCTAGAATCTGCTGTATGCAGTGACTGTGGAGGAGAGAGACACCAGGCCAGTAGCAAGAAGGAGAGGAAGAGGGAGAAATGTCAGGAAACCAAGGAACAACAGGCAGACAGAACACCAATACATGAAATAACACTTGACTGATAAAATTATTGGAGGAACAGTTCGGCTTTCTGTGGAACACAACTACTTGGTTTCCTTCTTGGTCATATGATATCAGGTACAGAAATGCAATAAGGATGTGGTTAGCTTCACTTGCTTAAAGACTGGATGGAGGAGGATATGACCAATAAAAGTTAACTGTTTCAGCCAAGCTTTAGCTGTCAGACTCACATCTGACTTTAGAATGGTTTGGTAATCAAGAGAAGTTCATGGTCCACTCAATGACTTCAAGTGTCCAGGGGCCGTATTCTCAAAGGATCTTAAGGCTAAAAGTGGTATATAGCCATTCCACTTGCCCCTTCCCCTCGTCTCAAGAGGGATTGGGACACCCCTACACCTACACGTGAACGCGCAAAACAGAGGGGTAGGGGTAAGGGTAATGGCCAAGGGGTTAAATGGGATTAAGCCTTATTTTCTTTTAAGATGAGGATAATTCACAACCTCTTGTAGGCCTAAAAAGAGCACCCAAGTCTGGGAGTGCTTAAAAGAAGTGAAGAGGACTTCTAACCAGGGTTGCAACAATTCCTCGAGTAACTCGAATAATTTGATTACAAAAAAGGTTCGAGGAATTTTCGCTGCCTCTTTAAGTAGCTCGCAAAGCCGGCGTTTCACACGGCTTTCTCTATATGTTGCACACAGTGTTTCCGGTCTGTCTTTCTGTATCCTGTTTTTAATGTATTTTATGCTGTGAAGCACTTTGTGTTGCATCTTATCTGCATGAAAAGTGCTATATAAATAAATAAAGTTTGAGTTGAGTTTGAGTTTGAGTTCTGGGGTTTCCCCAGGTACTGTTTCCCCATAAAGCTGTTAGCCTGGCAGTAGAGAACTCAAAGGGGAGAGGGGCTACCGCGAATGGCATTTGGAGTCTGGCGACCCCATTTGTGGCTTTAGTTTAGCATGAATCATTGAATCGGATTAGACCACTAGCACCTAATTAATAATGGTCTAATATACATATATATATAATAGATAATGGCTGGATGAACAGGGGAAAGGTAAAACTCAATTGTCTAACTCAAAGGGAGGTTGAAAATGAGCATTTTTGCCCAAATGGTGGTGTGTCACTTTAAGGTTTATTTACTTAACTGAGGTGTGTGTCTGGAAGTTTTTAATCATAACAGGCAAAAGCAAATGTATTGACAAAAAAACACTACTATATGTACAATTCTATTTATGTACCATTTCAACAAAAAACTTTGAATCCGCATGACGGTGTGGTTTGTTCTTTCCTGCTTCCTGTCTTAATGCTAGGCTAAGCTAACCACCTCCAAATGTACCACTCTAAACAGTGACTGATGCCGATCGTTGCATATAAATCCTAGACAGAAAGCCTACTGTTCCTTCAAGTTATCTACCAAAAAGGCAAAAACACCTCTATAAACATGCATATTCTGTACATTTATATCTATATATACACACACACACACACACACACACACACATTTAAATACACACATTTAAATACTTTTTCATTTAACTAAATCCACAGCAAAACAATCTACAAACTGATATAATCTGTTTGTTTGCATTAACAATCTCTAAAGAGTTAACGTTTTTGTTGATCAAGACAAACGTATGAGCTGCTGCAAGGAAAAATGCTGATCTGAAATTATTGTAAAGCTATACCTTAAATAAGCCTCTTAAATAATTTGGGAGGGAAGCAACATCCTCTGGTAGAAGATTTGTATTATTTGATCAATGCAGCAAACAAGAGTCTGTTTTGAGTGGATTTCCTTCAACAAACAGAAGCAGAAAATGAGAAAACTGGGCCTGTAATCAAAGAAAGAATGGGAATAGTAGGCCTTAAAGACATAAAAAAGGCTGAGAAATAAATCTTGGTTAGCTGTACAAGAATGGCAGGTTGGCATTAAAGTAATATGATCATTTTTGTATTACAAAAATGTGCTTAAATATGCCTTTAAGACCAAAAAATACAAAAGCTTCTTTAAAAAAACAAAAAAAAACAAAGACAGATTCATAAAGCAAAAAACCTGTACTTTGACAGATTTAGTACTGACCTGGCATCAGCTTCGCTGTAGTACTCCCTGGCAACAATGTCTTCGAACAGCTCCCCACCAGTAACTCTGATGTGGAGAAAAAAAGTGACAAATTGTCAAAAAGATTTTATTATACCAGATTATATTAGACAGACTAAGAAGTCTAGTGGGCCTCTCAGGTACTGTTCTTAAATGGTTTTACTCCTATCTTCCAAATCGACAATTCCTGGTAAGTATGGATACATGCTCCTCAGGAATCCATAATATTAAATGTGGGGTTCCCCAAGGTTCAATTTTAGGTCCATTACTTTTTAATCTGTACATGCTGCCACTTGGGGATGTCATCAGGAGACATGGTGTTCGTTTTCACAGCTATACTGATGATACACAGCTTTACATCCCCGTGTCTCCTGATGACCTGGAGCCAGTTAACGTCCTTTTAAATTGTATTTTAGATATTAAGTCATGGATGGCAGAGAACTTCTTACAGCTCAACCAGGGTAAAACTGAAGTTTTAATCATTGGTCCTGAAGACAAGAGAGAGATCATTTTACCAATATTACAAAATTTTACTCCTTCTCAGTGTGTGAGGAACCTGGGTGTTCTCTTTGACTCTGAGCTGAATTTTATTCCACATATTAAAAATGTAACAAAAACAGGGTTTTCTCATCTTAAAAACATCACCAGAGTTCGCCCATTTCTCTCTCCTGCCAGCACGGAGGTGCTGATGCATGCTTTTATTTCTAGTAGGTTAGATTACTGTAATGCCCTGCTCTCTGGTCTTCCCAAAAAGTCTACTTCATCCCTACATTTACTCCAGAACTCTGCGGCACGAGTTCTGACAAGGACCAGAGAGCAGGAACATATTGCACCCGTTTTAAAATCGCTGTATTGGCTCCCTGTGCGTTTCAGGATTGATTTTAAGGTTCTTTTATTGGTTTATAAATGTCTTAACGGTCTTGGTCCATCTTATTTATCGGACCTGCTTTTAAATCATGAGCCCTCGCGGACCCTGAGGTCCTCTGGTACCGGCCTTTTAGTTGTTCCAAAAGGTGAGGACTAAAACTTATGGTGAGACCTCATTCCACCATTATGGTCCTCAACTGTGGAACAGCCTGCCAGAGAACCTCAGGGCTGCAGAGACTGTTGATGTTTTTAAAAAGAGGCTCAATACCAACCTTTTTATCTTAGCTTTTAAATGAATCACTCGTATTCTTATTTTTACTTTTTTTTTTTTTCCATGAACTCAGTCTTGTTGCTCTTATCAGTCTCTTACTGTTTATAAAATTGTTTAATCTTTGTTTTAACTTGCTTATCTGTTTTTTTTATTTTTTTTTATTTCTTTTTAGTCCAGTATTTTCCTCATGGGGATCCGTCACTCCGGATGCTTTGCCTACTCTGTACGGCTGTAGCGGGGCCCTCGGCTGCTGCGACGGGTTGGTTTCTGCGGTGGTGCCATCTGTGGTCATGGGTGGGATGGCTCCTGGAGTGAACAGATCCCCAACATATCGCTTCCTCACAGTAATGCCAAGTCAGAGGTTTCAGTAATTATTTTACCAGTTAAGAGACAGAAATTAGGGGTAGTGGTTTGTGTCTAAGTGGAATTGGGAGGGGGGTTCTGTGTGTGTGCGTGTGTGTGCGCGTGTGCGTGTGCGTGCGTGCGCGTGCGTGCGCGTGCGTGTGTGTGTGTGTGTCTGTGTGTGTGTGTGTGTGTGTGTGTGTGTGTGTTTGTTCATTCCATGTTATTTATTTTGGTGTGTGAGGGCTTTTTTGATTTTAATATGTATTTGTTCTTATGTAAAGCACTTTGTGTTGCCTTATGGCAGGAAAAGTGCTTAACAAATCAAATTTGATTTGATTTGATTTGAAAAAGACAAGTGGAATAGAAGCATGTTATCACTGGAGCCTGCTCCAGCCCTGCTGCTGTTAACCAGGGCTGTGCCTCAGGGCTCTGTGCTATGTCCCCTTTTCTTCACTATTTGCATGCTCCCCTTTGGTCAAATCATCCACCGCCACGGTCTCAGGTGTCACTCTTACATTACAATCCCTGGTCAAATTTCTGCCGGAAAGTAAGACCTAGATGTCTACAAACTTACCTAAGCTCACTAGTGAAAAAAAATAGCTCTCGGTGCATGCACCTAAAATTCTGGAGTCTCATTTATAAAACATTGGATCCTGACTAATAGTGTACATACGACCAAAACCCAAAGTGCACATGCACCAAAAAATATACTGATTTATAAAATTGTGCATACGCACAAGTGCAAGCAATTTCCCCTTTATAAATCACACTCTTCCTGGAAGTTTGCGCATGTGAATTTGGCTCATATCCTGCCCTGAACACACCCAAACCAGCTATATATAGTCAATGCAAAGCAGGACATGAACATCATTGCACTTAAAGAAGATGCTTATCAGGGTGAATCATTGCAACAAACAAGAAAAAAACGAAGAAAATAAACTTTTCTGACACAGAAATGGAAGTGCAAGTGGGTGGTGGAGGCAGAAATAAAAGTTTGGCGGGATTGAACCTGCCGCTTTGTGGGTTCAAGTCAGGCGCGATAACCATTCAACCAGGGAATCATGTTGATTATACAGCAGCCAGGGCGCATCATCAATCGGAAGCTCGGTGACAGGACCATAAACTGTCATTCATTGTTCTAATCTCAAACATGCATTACATCCTCACAGATCTTTGATCCCCGTGAAGCTTTCTGGTTGGGGAGGGGGCTGTGGGTCGGTACCTCATTTTAGGGAAAAGGAAGGCCAGGAAAAAGCCAAAAATGTTCTTGTTTAAATTTTTATTAAAATATTTTCAGAATTACTTTTTTTTTTTCAAACATTGTGGCATTCAACATAGAATTTCAGATTGCATTTTTGTATTAAAAGCAAATGAAAATGTAAAAAGAGCAACAAAGGTGCGGCTGCCTTTAAACAATAATCATAATAATAATAACAATAAAAATTATAATAATGATAATAATGCGTCAATCTTATAAAGCGCTTCTTTTTTTTTAATGTGACACCAAAGACGGTTTACATTTACATGTACCGTGGGGCCACCGTGCCCCCGTTAAGAATGCACTATTCATTCACTCACATTCATACTTTGTGATGGTAAGCTACATGTGTAGACAAAGCTTCCCTGGGGCAGACTGGTAGAAACGTGGCAACCAAACCGCACCAAATCCGCACGAAAGATGATGTCACATCATCTTCCTTTATTATTGTTAGCACTACCTCAAACTAAAGCGGCGTCTCTTCGGAACAGTCTGTTTCTTAACAGGGCCACCGCAATGTTTCAAATGAGCTTCTAAGGCTAGACAAACGCCTTTATTTCCACCATTTCGAAACTAAGGAGCCATTTGTCCTCAACTTACCTACAAGCTCCTTAGCATCGCGCTTGTGGGACTCATGTTTCACACTGTAGGGCATTTTAAAAAGTGACGTGAGTGGAAGGGCGGCACGGGGGCAGTGTGTGTGAGAACGGCAGAGATGTGTGACAGAGGTCTGAAACTGCTGGTGAGGCTTGAAAAAGCTGTTATTTTTAAATCAGGGATGTTAACCAATTACCATTAACGATGATACGGTCAACAATCGGTTAAACGGTCATCGGTTAACATCCCTAAAGCACATATAAACTTAATTAAAAGCAAGTATATTCTGAGTGTAATGCGCACCAAGCAATAGCAGCATGTCACCCCCACCCTCGTAAATCTCACTGGCTCCTGATCAAATCACACATAACATATAAGAACCGTCTGCTCACCTAGAAATCCCTCCCTGACCTAGGCTCACTGGAAGGTCTTAGATAAATCTAAGTTACTATTATAATAATAATTAAGAAATAAAGTGCCAAATCAGACTATCATTCCTGAATCTACACATGAAAAGAGGCCAGATAATCATATCTGGAGGAAGTTTGTTTCTCTCAGACCAGCTGATAAAACAGACGGATGTTTTGCTTTTATGCTTAAATAGTGAAAACGCTGCAATCACAGACGTGGTCGCACTCAACATGCACATTATTTATTCAGCTGGAAGGGAGTTCGGCATCTTTCCATGATCCAATTCCAAAGAGCTTTTCCAAGAAACACAGATGGGATATCTATAATGGAAAGGAGGCGCAGTAATAATTGAGCAATCAAGTGTACATCATGCTGCGAATGAGCCTCCGGAGTTCATGTACAGAAGATATTAATTAAGGAAATGAGAGCACAGCGTTTGTTTTCAGGTGGAATCATATAATATGTTATATGACTTAGAATCAGTTTATTCCGTCTGTGAAACTGCTGTGGAACAAGCCTGAGTAAATAATCCTTAGTGATTTCATCTGATGGTTCAGGGTCACACATTATTCATAAAAAAAAGAAAAATAATAATTTGTCACAAACTGGTGGCATGTTGCTAGGAGTATATCCCATACGGAGAGGGCTACTGGACAATGTCAAGCTACATATGACTGATGAAAATATGTATTTGGACTAATCAGCCACACAGCTTGTCGTGTCATATCAGCCATGTTTAAGAATTCCAAGAATGGGAAATGTCAGCTTTGTTGTTGTGAACTGGTTTATATGGATGAAAACCATTGAATCATCCAATCCGAGCATCCAATCGTCATGAATATTGATGTTACCTTAGAATAAACCACATGCAACCCTAATCCCAGAAATGTTGGGACGCTTTCTATATCTGAATAATATTAAACTAAAAGACCTTCAAATCACACAAACCAGTATTTTATTCACATTATAGAGAACATAACAGATGTCTAAACTGAGAAACAGAGGGGTGATAAATGGCTGAAAAAGTTGGAAAGTTGAAAAAGATTCAGCTGGGAGAACATCTAGCAGATAATTATGATAACTGGTATCAGGTCTGTTACATGATTAGCTATAAAGGGGATGTCCTAGAGCTCCTCCGCAGTAAAGATGGGCGGAGAATCTCCGGTCTGTGAAAGAGTGCATAAATAGATTGTAGAATACTTCAAAAACAATGTTCCTCAACGTCAAATCTACAGTGCATAAGAAACTGGAGAAATCTCTGTACATTAGGGACAAAAAGCTCAGACGACATTGCATATTACGTTACGAAATGGGAGCAGGAATATTTCCACAATGCAGTCGGTTTAAAACAATCAACTGTTCCACCAACAGATGCCGACTAAAGCCTGTAACATACTCCACAAGAAGCGAGAAATGTGTTCTTGTGGTCGAGGTCGCAAGAACAAGAAAACTGTTCTTGTTCGGCTGGACATTTCATACTTCACGAGAAACCTCCCTGCATAAGTCCTAAGAAGGCCCTCCCCCTGCAGTACACGCCACGCTGAACAATATTGGTAGATAGATGGCAGCAACACGATGGTTGCATCTGGATGGTCAAAGCTGCAGAAGTGTGTGTATTTCAATGTTTTTAGGAAAGTATGTTAAAGATGTTCATACACCTCGGCCAGTTGGTACTCAAAGTTATCCATATTTACTTCCTGGCGTCCACGAAGGGGATCGGCTGGTAAACATAGACATGTATACTTATATAGTATATCTATTATGTCTATGCAGGTAAACTCCACAGAGCAGATTTTTTTTTTGTTTTTTTCTAACCAGTATTATCACGCCAAAGTCATTATCCCCTGATGCAGAAGCGCAACATGGTCTCTGGCACAGAGAGAAAGCGGCTGCCAGAATGTGTATCCCCTATATAACCATACTTCTTCATATTTACTGCAGTATTTGGGCAGATTTAATCAATCTTTAGATCCAAACACATGCTTCGCATGTCTCTCCTTTTTTCTCTTCACCCTTTCACTTTCAGTTCCTGCATTCTATCTTCTCTGTACTTTCTCTTTCCCTGTCAGGTTCAGCAAAATTATGTTAAGTTCACCTATAAACAAGCATAAAAATAAAATGAAGTAAAATAATCTTAAACTAGATTATCAAGGGGAGCCTTAACATTCATAAAGCTCTTCTTGCCAAAGCAAAATCTGCTCGTCACAACATAGCGGACAGATCATCATTCTGCTGCTGCGATCCTGGACAGGACCAGAGGAAATGG
>JAPMNP010723549.1:0-14131 GCA_029874935.1 Atherina boyeri | reverse complement strand
TCCGTGGCCAGCACCATCTCTACAACTAGAGCCCGGAGCTCTCTGGAGGAAAACAAGGGAGAGAATATGAGTCACAGTCGATGTAATGAACTGTCAAACAACCAGGTACTAAAAACTGACTTATTCTAAAATTATCTTAGGTAAATGAGAACTATTTTTAATATCAGCTTGTGCTTGCTGGAGGCATAAGAAATAGAACTGCACCTGTCTTCTGTGGTATGTTATCAGACAACAGCTTCATCTAGCACAAAGTCATTGAACCTTGACAGTGATCAAACTGAGTTCAGCTAATAATAAGAATAATAAAAAAACAAAAGAACTTACTTAACTTTTGGCTTTGAATTAGTACATGCTGTGAGCCGGTTCTGCTTGACCTGACTGGTTTCATGCCTGTCTGTCTTTAACGGCTCTCACATGCCATGCCGATATTTTTACATCTAAGTTTGTAATTCCTTCTGCACTTGCTCAGCTCTTTTATCCTTTCTTGTGCCTATTTTCCTCTATTTGTCCAAGTATCTGTGTAACTGACCTCCAGTCATCCTTGGAGAGGTTGTAGAGGATGTTCATTTCATCGTCGTCCTGCAGGAGGCGGTAGGCTGCGCTGACATGATGACTCTCCAACACTGAGCGATCATTATACAGGATAGCTGTGTCTGACCTATCAGTTTGAGAGACAGTTAAAAGTCTTTTGTCGGTTTATACTGGGGGAAAAAGCGGGGAATTGCTACCAGTTTACTCTATTAGCAAAATACGTACATGTAACTTGATAACAGTTTTGTGTGAATGGAATTTATCTTCTCTTCAACTTTGAAATATTTGTTCATCATCCTTAACTTTTGTACACATACACTACCAGTCAAAAGTTTGCACACATTCAATTAAATTTAAAGGGAGAGTATGTCAAACATTCTGACTTGCACTGTAAATTTAAGTCTCTCTAGGATACTATGCTAAAAATTGTTTGTAGAAACAACATTTTTTTTGCTATGGTTTGCCAATTAGTTATCCTCAAGTGTGTCCTTATCATCCTTAGAAAAAATAAAACTCATATGTAAATATGTAAATTATCAATTTTTTCAAAGGATCTAATTTATCTACATATTTTTTTTAATCCAATGCCTATCAAGAGACAACATCAAGTAATAAAAAACTCAAAAGTAAGGCAAGACAAGACCAGTTTATCTAAATTGCACATTTCCCACATAAATCAACCCAGTGGGTTGTACATAATCAGCAGTAAATGACCAGAAAAAAAATATTCCCCTGAATTTAATTTCTGATGTGAAAATGCTTCCATGTAAATTATCAAAGTTTTGGAAAGTTTATGTGTGAAAAGAATTTGTACAATTTACCAAAAAACTGAGGAAAATGGTCCAAGGTTGTCACATTAAAAAAGATCAATTAAAGAAAGTGAAGATATTTTTATATATCTGTGGATCATAAAAGGTTGAGGACTGTAAAACATGGGATGAAAAGGCTAATTTCTCTTGAAGGGCTTGCGGTTTGGAGTTCATCTGCACTCTCATCCTGTTATTACTGCACTGCGGGCGATCACAGTCTGACTGTAAAGCCCCCTTGCTGTAAATGAAAACATTGATCGGGTGAGTCGGTGCCATGCATTTTTGATTTTATCATCCATTACCTTGTCTGGATGTGGAAGTTGTTTGTGGTCCCTGTGTGCTCATAGTCGTGCACTGCCGCCGCAAAGATCATGGCAAAGATCTCGAGTTCAGTCAACCAATGCTGGAGGCAAAGGAAGAGGAGAGAAATACAAGAGGGGAGGGAGGTGGAAAGGGTGAGAGAAAGCAAGGGAAGGTAAAGATAAGGTGGAGAAGAATATCAACAGGATCATAAAAGAGAGAGGAGGGTGTTTTGGAAGGGGAGGTAACAAAATGGAAAAGTCAGAGACATTGACAGGAAAAGAGGATGAAGAAGTAATGAACACAAGAGGAAACAATAGAGAAAGATTAGACAAGAGAAATAAAAGGAAAATGTAGGGAATGGTAAATTACACCATAAAGATGTTGAAGAGTTATGTGATATAAAGGATGTAGACAGTAATGTGGCATGAGGAATACATTACCGCCAGGGATAAAAGGAAACAAAAGGGTAGAAGGAGATAAAGGAAAGATTAGGGAAGCAAAAAAGGCAACTCTAGGGTCAGACAAGTACTGAATTTAAAGTGTGTTTTTAACACCACTCCATCTTTCTCAGAACTTCTTAGGGTGGGTTGTCACAGTCACCAAATATAAAAAAAAAAGTTCAAAATTGAATTCTTCTATAAATTCATGCTGCCAAACACATGCTCTCCTTTTTAGTTTATATGTGAATGTCAGGATATTTAAAGTACTTTGTGTCATTGGCAGAAGAAAACAAAATTAAAGTAGCTGTTTATGAAATAAGTCAATATAATGAATTCAGTTTCTTGGTGAGAAGTCAATTATGAGATCACACATTTTTGGGATTATTTATTATTGGAATAACTGCCACATATTTTTGTGAATGGATCAATTATGAATTTTCCCACAGTCTGAGATTATGTCTTCACATGTTTTTTTTTTTAATTTGACTTGTAGTCAGAGACTGGAAGACATTCAGTTTATCTTATTTCAGATTATCTACAAAATTGGAATCACATTTTTAATGTTTGCATGTGTTTGTATTTGTTTGCACATGTGTAATCTGTGAGTGTATGCTCCATCAACACACAGCAGTCAGTGGGCATGAGGAATTTTCTCTGAAATATGCATCCACCTGAGTGCGCTTACGTACACAGAGAGGAGGCTTTAGCTCAGGAAACCCAGTCGATATTGGTGACTAATCAACAGTGGGTGGTAGGGGAGTCATTAAGAACTGGGTGGGGACAAGATGGCCGATCCTCTGCTCTGCATTTCCTCATGGGCCTGCTTTATGAATGACCTGTTGATTGGTGATTTAATGGAGTCTGGAGGGCCTGTGAAATGATAGATGCTGTTGTCTTGCTCTCCCAGCAGCATGTGGTTGTGGCATTAATGTGGTTTCCTCCGCAAGGCACAGCCCAAAGAAACACACCGTGTCAACAGCTGTCGTAGCCACATTATTAAGGTGATTAAATAAAAACAGTGGGAGTAGAGGCAGCCCCCCGGCTGGCTAGTTGGAGACTTTGAACTCAGGCTAGTGGGTTTTTATTTGGAACAAATGTTGTGTCACAAATGCCCTGAAGTCAATCGTTTGAGAAGGAGAGAAATATAGGTCATCAGATCCATAAAAAGAAAATATGCAACACCAAATATGGAATGGAAATGACACAATATTTTAGTTAGAAATTAAGAGACACAACATATTCTATTTTTACAGTCCCTATTTTTACATGTTCCATCCAAACACAGTTAGCTCTAGAAATATGCCGTGAGTTACAGAGTTTCTCCAATTCAAACAATTTACAAAAAAAATGTTACAGTGAAATAATTAACATGGATCTAAAGTCCAGACTTTTTCCTAATTTGAATGCAATTACAATGACATAGAAATTTCCAGAAATTCAAGGAAGATTCAGATTATAAAGGACTACTTGCATTTCAGTGCAAGTATATAGTCATTATACAACTGTAACTTAAATATGATTTAGTGAACAGCTTAAATGAAATTTCTGGGTGCAAATATTTCCACTCATACTGTATCTGTACTTTTAGAAATGTGGGTTGATGTTGTTAAACCCTCTGTGAGCGAAACTGCATTTGAAGGGTAATTTTCTTTCAGAAGAAAGGCAGTATTCCTTTTTTTTTCTCATACCATGAAAGGATGGCTCACGGATTCTCCAAGAAAAAAAAGAAAATGCCATATTTAGTAGCTGCATGTCAAGCAAAGCTTCAATTAGGCTGGCATACGTCAGCTGACAGAGATGTTCTGAATACCAGGAGGATGAAATCCCTTTGATTTCACAGACTAAGCTTCACTCCTCGGAACTTCATGAACATGCACAACTTATTTCTGTAGATGCTAAGAGCTCAGAAAAAATTATGCCATATAAGCTGTGGGTATCATACTCACCACCATGCCAGTCTTGAGTAGCAGATAGTGTACAGTCTGTGTGACATCAGCAGCATGGATCAGGTTGTGGTAGGGGTTTTTATGTTTGCTATATCCAACCTCTAGTGCCTCCACAAATGACACCACTGCGGAGATCGGGATCTGACACCAGACACAACAACACCACATATCTGAGTTACAAACACTGCAAACAGTCAGACACCTCTCCAATCCAGCTTGCAATTTAAATGGCGACTGCATGCTATTTAAGTGTGTGCAGCATCTGAAATTATAGTCGTAAAATCATGCATCGTGAATCATTTGGGCTACTGCAGACTGATTACATATTCATATCAGCTTCATTGCCCGTGTCATTTACTACCAGATGCTGACACTTCGAGTGGATTGTTCTCAGCTATTAGACGTTGTGGAAAATGAGCCACACAACTATCAAAAAAGATGAAGTGTGTCTGGACCCCTTTATAAAAAGACCACTGCTGAAATACAAAAACATAATCTTGGTATTAAGGGTCTGAAGAGACTTTGCTCACTTCTGTTAAATTCTTGTTTGTGCTGAAGAGTGCTACTCTCTCCTTGTTTCAATGACACAAACAACAGTGTATTCGCAACCAGTGCTGCAGTCTATTATATCATTTTGACTGTACCTTGAAGCGACTAATGAGATCATATCTGGTGAGCAACTCGTAGAATATGAATTTAAGTGCGTGATCCCCGCTGGCCTCATTCAGAGCGAACACATCAAACGACCATTTGTCAACATTCTGTGTGGAAGAGAAAAAAAAAGAAAAAAGGAATAATGACATCATCTTTTTAAACAATGCTTTTATCCTGCTTAACAAAAAAGAATATTTTAAAAAACAAATAAAACAAAGTGTATAAAGGAATGGTGCTGATAGTCAACTTCTATGGCATGTGTGTGCTTATTTTATGTGGACTACAGTAAGTAGTTTTCTTTTTGTTTCTGCTTTAATGCGTGTTGCACGTATTAATACCTTAAGTACAGATATGACAGACGCAGGGTAGCTGAGTCCCACCATATTGGAGGTACGTCGGTACATCCTGTTTGGATGAGATAAAAACATCAAATGAAGAGCACTGCTGAGTGTAAACACCAGAGGTTCCCACATCGGCCCCAAACCACAGCCTGGAAGGTTCCCCACCAAGACTAAACCTTCAAATCAACACAACTCAGTGTGAAACTATGGTAGAAAGGTTAAGTTGACAGGAGGTAAGTGCTGCTGAAAGTCAGTTTTTTCACATGCAAAAGGTTTTAGGCTTTACAGTATATAAAAAATGAATCTAATCACAAAACTGCAAAAGCAAGATATGTAATTCCCCAGGAAATTATTAGATTAATTAAGTTCTGCTTTTGTGCTGCCTTTATGGCACACATTTCTGAAATGCAGCAAAATATAACGGATTCTAACTTTCCATATTTAGTATTTCTTGTGCAGCACTTAGCAAGATTGCTAAGAAAAGTGAAACACAAATATAGATAGTTTACTATTCACTCAGAGGAGGTGGATTTCTTTTCACATTTAAATAACCATAAGAAGGCTCAGATTGCGCAGCATTGCTCCAACTTGTCACTCTCATCCTCCCTGTTCCAATCTATCTTCATTGCAACAGAGTGCCCTCTGTAAAAACAGATTAAGAAAGATTATAAGCTTGCATGTTAGAGGCTTACTAATATAAACAAATGCATGTTGCATGTTACTGTGTGATAAAGCACAGCCTTGGAGAAAGGGCTGATACCAACTCTCTGAATGATTGTGCTCAGCCAGGCTTGCCAAGGCCGCCATGATGTATAGTCGACTCAGGTGAGGGTTGCATTGTGCACAGACCACACACATTTTCACAACAGAAATACGTAAAGACAACAGCAGGGTCCCTGTACATTCAGGTATTTTGTTTTTTAAAATTTGAAACGCAAAATAAAAAAATCTAAAGAAACATTTGCTTTTCTTTTATTTCCAAATCCCCCAAAAATCTGATAATGAACCGATATCTGTTTCCAATTTTGTTCACAAGACAAAAATGGAAAAAAGGATGACAAGCGCTCAGATCCAAAGTAGGATTTTGCATTTGAGACAGCAGCACGACAGGGAACTTCTTTGTCTTTTGAGGCACATGCGATACTTTTGTAGAGTCCAGCAGGGAGATGCAGACCCAATTACGATGTAATGTAACATAGTGTTTTGAGATAAAGACAGTTTCCACAAGCAAAAAGTACCTCTATCTGATTATTGATGTCCCCATGATATTAGTATGATTACTGAATTACTAAAATTCATAGCTTTGGGCGTGTAGTCAATACCAATCTGGATCTGAGTGCTTGTATAACTGGGAAAAAGAACTAAATCTAATTTGGAGTAGCCAACTCAAGTCCAACTAAACTAGAAAAAGATTGTGGAGGAAACTGACGTGAGAAAACTACCAATATCTCAGATCTAAAGCACTTTTGTATTGAATATTGAGCTAACATTCCTCCAAGCCACTGGGTAACTAGCCATTGATCAACAAGTAACACAAGTATTTTGTAGCAAATATAATCTAGAATTGATTACATGATACAAACAAAAAAAGTTCACTTAATGTTGTCACTTACATCCATCTAATATTGGATCATCCTAATTACAAGCATAACACTTTTTCAAGACTATTTAATCAAAATCACTCACAGGCTTTCATAGTTTCATCTACTTTTTATTTATCTATTCATTCAAATTCATTCGGAAAACACAATCAGAAACGGCTTAATTTCGATATTATAAGTACCTTGACTTCCTCACTTTTATGACTTAAACTCTTGTTCAACCCCTTATAGTTGTGTGCTTTATTATTCATTCAACCTCTTCTCATAAAAAGAAAATAATTAAAAAAAACAATACTGCACACCAAGTCATGTAGCGTACTATTAGTACTCATTTGTTTTGTGCAGCATTTTACACAATGTACTGAGAAGATGACACCTTGCACCCTGAACTTTACCTTAACACTATCCATTTAGTGTATTATTTTAATTATGTTAAATTGTCAGGGCAAAAACTTAAGATAAGTATAACTGACACACTAAAAGTGCCCAAAGTGGTTTTCTATTTAAAAGCACTGCCATGAGATCATGGTGATTCATTAGTCAAATGCAATCTATGCAGAGCTAAAAAAAACTTTCCATATAGTTAGTATGCTTGCAGTATAGATGGCATATTGTCTCGCAACAGCAATGCCATCGAAGAAAGAGGAATGTGCCAAAACATTTAAATGTCTTCTTACAGAAGACAAAAAGAGCCGTGAATGAACTAAAAGCAAATATATTGCAAGAAATTGAACATGAAATATTTTTCTGTTAAACTTAAAACACTTAACTGGTATCAAAATGCAATTCATGTAAAAACTGTAATATAAAAGTATATACAGTAATGTAGAAAATGTGCAAAACCCTTGTCCTTGTGCATCTGTTATGCAGAACCAATTTAAAAATGCTGATTGACTTTGTTTTTGTTTTATTTAGATCTTTCTGCAAATCAGGTTTGGCTTCACAGATGATCATTAAACATATTCTGAGAGGGAAACATAAATCATATCATTAATTCAGGATCTGTGACTGCATGCTTTTGTGTTTGTAAAAATGTTTTTGAACATCATGCACAATTTACCTCTCAACAAATATGCCAGCCTGAACAGCATGCACAATGCTGCGAAAGCGAGGCTTTTCTTCATTCCGCCGCAACATCAGGCCCATCTGTCTGGTAAAGGTGGAGGCCAGCCAGTCCCGCACCTCCGAAGGCACCGACTCCGACTGGATATCACTGAGCTCATCTTCTGTGTCCACCAACCGCCTAAAAGAAAGGAAATTATAAGCAAAAGACAAAAAAAGATACAGAAATATGTAAAAACTAAAGGGTAACTAAAATATTTCACAGGGGATAAAACACAAATCCTAAAGCTGCTCATCAACGATATCACCTCTTATATAACATCAAAACATTGCAGCAACACCAGGATGCTGAGTACAAATCCAATTGTGTGTTTTAATTCTCAATGGATATATTGACATGTGTGAGGGATCAAAAGCAAAGCCTCAGAACTGAAAACACGTTCTCATGGCAAGGAAAGCATCCACATTACACTTACAGTATAATGATGCTATGTGTATTCTGCTCAGGATAGTCCAGCATTCTCCATCCTGCTGGGGTCAGGTCAGACTATTGCTGACTTTGATCTGTTTGGATCTAGATGATGAGAGGTTTACATAATTCCATAAACCTGATTATTGCTCAGATTCTGGACCATCATTGTACTTCTGGCGAATCACTCTGGCATAGTTCTTAACCTTAACTATGTGTTACCAATAACTTGCCATGAGAACAATATTTCCAGGGCCGAGTACTTTTTGATTTTTTTATTTAACCAGAAGGTCAGCACGTTCACAGAATGGTCTTTGAATGTTAAGATCATAGTGACAAACAGGCTATTTTGCTCGGCTGTCTGTCATTTAAAGATGAGGTCTTGTCAAAGGTACATACCATCTGCCCATGTTTGCCACGCAGACATTCGGTAGTGCAAGAATTGAAAAAACATGTATTAAGAAAATTTTACCAAAGTGAGTTCAGCCATAGGCTACTACAAAACCCCCCCACAGAACTATTAAGATCTTTCAGACTGCAAAGTCTAATTACAAAAGAACTGAAATAGTGTGAATAAGCCTCCAATAATTCTAAACAGCACCTTATTTATACAGAGCATTAACGGACGCTAACAGTAATTAGATTTGTGTTTTGCCTGGTGAATTTCAGTCCAGTGTCACTATGTTGCAACTGTTTTGGGGTCTTTACCAACTTCTGAAATAAAATATGGTTTGGGTTCATGCATATTTTATATAAATAACTCCAGTTTTTATTATAGTATTATTTTTAGCATAATTGTCATCTATGCATTAACATAAAAACATACTTTTAGTAGTTTGGCTCGTGTACCACCCACATAAATAATAACACTAAAAAAAAATGTTATATGTCACTAGATGAAGAAGACAGAATTTTTGGCGATGTTGAGTTTGCTTCCTGTTTTTGTTTGCAGAATAAATCCCTTGCTGTGTTCTGTTGTTATTACTTCCTGCTTCCCTGTCACACTTAGGGCTCCGCTAACAACTGCTGCTTCTTATTTGTCGTTAGTCGTTCAGTATATCATCTACCTAGTTTCCTTTGTACCTTGCCAGAGCATTGTCACACTATTTGTTTCTTTTTGTTTCAGTTTCAGCCAGTTTGACTTTGCCTTAGCTTTGTTCTGGAGTTTCCTTCCTTGATAGTGTTTTCCGTTTATCTTTCAAAATAGAATGTCCCACCTTATTGTCCAGCATTTGGGTTGTGGAGATAATGCCCTGTCTTACGGCCAATATCCACCAGGCCCATGTGCACTGCATACATTTGCAATTTACTTATGCTAGTAGCAATTATTGTGTGGGTGACTTTCCATTTGTAGTGGGTCACTTTAATGTTTCTACAGTAGTTCTTAGTTGATGTGTCAGACAATTTCTAAAAAAATATTTTGTGAATTGAGATCCTTTATTTGATTTGATTTATTTAGATCCCCATTAGCTCCAACAAAGCCAAAGCTATTCTTACTGGGGTCCATAAAACCAAAATCGTGTTTGGGAAAGAGTCTGGTTAGAACTTTTGACTAATTGTTATGTCTTGGATTAAAGTAAATGATGTGGTTGTAAAAGCAACTTTGTCAATTTCTTTCCTTTTGGTGAATGGAAAAATATGTAACTAACTTTGTTGATCGCCAAAGCCTTTTCTCATAACACTCTGTTTAGTAGGTCTTATTATTCAAAGACAGGAAAAAACAACAAATGAGTTTTGAGTTAGTTTTTCTTCTTTCAGGGATTAGTTATTTGCATGTTATATGGCTGTAATGATGTGGGTTAAAACATCCACCTTCTTCGCTTTTTCTCACAGTTAATAGATGTGCTGGTTATTAGGCTACATGAACTTGAGCATTATTTAACATTAGTCGCATTGCAACATTCAGCCCTGTTCTGATTAGTTCTACTTTATGTGGGAGGCAGTCCTGGATGCTGCACACAGCCAAGACCAGGTTTACATATTACCTGATACATGCCACCTGTAATAACATTTTTAAGTACAGCTTCCCTGTTGATGCATACAATTCATAGAGTTATAAAACAGAATAAAATCAATTTAATTTCCAAAGTATCACCTTTAAAATAGCATACCTTGATTACTAATAATGGCGTCCTGGAAAAAAAATTGGTCACATTTGAAACGGACAAAGACAACAACATTCCCTTTTTGTCGTGTGGATGTATGTGAGTTGATTTAGTATTTGGATATGATAAAGTTAAGGTTGAAGTTAAAGATTAAGGTTAACATCAGTTCATATATGGGTGAGTCTTTGTAACCAAGGAGACTGAAAAGGGTTCAAGGTGATTACCATACTAATTACAGTAATCAATTTAGATAGGTTTGGCCTATGTAAGTGCTGTGGTGTTGTTTTCAGTAAATTAAGTATATGAGAAGTTGTTCCACCGTAGAGGGCTGCTGTTTCTCTTACCTTGTCTCCTCGATGTAAACGGATTCCAGTACAGAAGCTGCATACTCAAGGTTTTTCTTGAGGTCACTGAGGGAAGCCTCTCCTCTTTCCAGTTGCTTCACCAGACACCGTAATCTAAAACAGAGATCCAGCAGTCATTAAAAAAATGGGTTTACAACTTTGCCATGCTGACATGATAAATTTATTTTAACTGGTATTGTATGACTCTTTTCCGGGTTATTGCCGGAATAGCCCATTTTTCCACTTATGTGTGCATGCATTAATTTAGAAATACACTTGTTCTCAGTTAAAATTTCAGTGTTTCAGGCATCAAATTGAAAATGAGTTTATCAGTTTTCAACAACAAATATCTTGTCTACAGTATGTGGTTTATCAATTGAATATAGGTTAAAACGCATTTGCAAATCATTGTATTGTTTCTATCGTTTTACACAATCTCCCCAACTTCATTGGAATTGGGGTTGTAATTAGTCGGATTATCACAATAAATTTCTCCCAACATCATTCCTTAATCTCAAAGTCCAGTATAAGCGATTAGGAAAATGCTGTAGGGGGTAATTTTTTTTCCCCGTGACCCGAGTGTCCTCTCTGAGAAATAACAAGCCAAATAGCTGGCCCAGATGGAACAGGTCAGCCTTTTACCAAAAAGATATTCTACCTTCTACCATTCAAGCAAAATAAGGTATATATAGAAACAGTTTATTCATCATGAATAGGTAAAGCTCCACAACGCTGGTATTCTGCATACTGGATATTATATGCTACCTATTCAAAAATAGGAAAAGCTTTAATATTTCAGTTCCATGTGTACTATTATGCAGCTTTTAACACCATCAACAATTTCATTATATTGCCAAGAAAAGTAAGTCAGTGTCACTTATTTCACCCTTGATTGGTTTTGATTGGTTTACATTTTTATACTCAAAAGAAACTGCCTTTATGAAATGTAATTTAAGATTCAATACTTTACTAAAACAGAAACTTGTTAACATTTGGAATTAAAAATATTTCACAATTAATGTTCACTTAAATGTACAAAATATGGTCAAAATGTAATAAGCTGACTTAATGTTGATTTGTACAATTTTTATGGACAAGTATCACTATGATCCTATGCTAACAAATCAGAAAAAACTGAATGTTTGAGTGACATGACAGCTTGGCTGGCATTGTGTCATATTTGTCTATGCAACATCAAATATTGGACACAAGGAAAAATACAGAAATTATTCACTAGTATATTTTACTTACTGTATAATTTGAATGTAACTGTAAAAAAGTATAGTCAGTACATTTATCATACATTTTTCCTATTCTCAAAACATCAAGCCAAAAAAGACAAAAAAAAGAAAAACTTCAGTTTTGCACATTTTCAACTTGTGCAGTACTCCACCTGCTGCTGTGCCGTAGGTCATATGTTCCTTTTCACAGTGAATGCTCAGAGAAGCTATGCTGACTACTGAATTATTAAAGAGAACCGTGGGAGACTTCCGATGCACTTATTGATTATATTCCCTGCGGACATTTGCATTTTCTTTTACTTTCCCCAAGTGGAGGCTACCAAATCTACCTTTGAAAAACATGTTCGTAAAACTCTGAATCAATGCACATATTCCCTCATTTTTAAAACCAAAGTGTGGTCTTTCGTATGCAGCAGTGCAGCACCCACTATGAGCACAAGATTACATTGTTTTCTAAACTCCACCAGACTTCTTCTGTTTTGAATATAGGAGAAAATAATTTAAAATAGTTATACTGTATAGCATGTGCCGTGGGTTACAAAAATTCACATTATAAGCATGCATTTTTCTTTTGCTCCCCCTGTTTATTGGGGCAGTGGAAGGGTGTGGGATATTGGGTATCATTCAATTAACACAACATGCCAACTTGTAGAGCCATATTTTGCAACAACTAGCTCTAAGTCTCCAAGGACATGTCACAATGAATTTGGCACATCTAGCTACTGGGATTTCTTCAAAAGCAAAACTGCTCCAGCTCCTTCAACAGGTAGACGTGTTCTGCTGCTGTACAGCAGTCTTTAAGTAATGCTACAGAATCTCAATTGGATTAAATTCCGGGCTTCGTCAAGGTTATTCCAACACATTTAATCATTTCCTCATAAACCACGCAAGTGTTGCTTTAGCCGTATGTTTCATGTCATTGTTCTGGTGGAAGGTGAACCTCTGTCCAAGACTCAAGTCTGAAGCAGAGTTTTCTGTAATTTAACTGTATTTACAACCATCCATTATTATGGGGATGTTTCCAAATGTAAAGCGTCCCCACAGCATGATGCAGCACCACCGTGTTTCACTGCAGGAATGTTGTTCTTAGGGTGAGTGGGTTTATACCAGATATAGCCGTTTTATTCTCATTCAACCAAAGTCATTTCCTACCATATCTTTGTGGAGTCTTTCACATGCCTCTTTGCAAACATGTTTTCCTATTTCTTTCTGTAAGAAAAGGCTTTTTCTTTGCCAGTGCCACACTTGCCAGCATCCTAGATCTGTAGTTGTTACGATCCGACTCTGCTAGGGGTGAATGAGCCGCAAAAATAAAAACAACTGTGGCAAGAGGTTAAAGTGAAACACAGGATTTAATGTCACCGTAGGACATGAGGCACACACAAAGCTGTAACTTAGGGAGTCGAGGGTAGCGATGCTGCTTAACAAAATGAACACAATAAAACAGAACCTTATGCAAAACCAAAACAGCCAGTCAAAAAAAAAGTTAAACAAGGAGTAAAAGAACACACAAATATGGCCATTCAAGCTATAGATAAAAGTGAAGCAGCACCAATAACTTTCTAAAAAGCATAAACTACAAATATATACAAAACACTATATACGGCTACACAAAGAAAAAATACCCTCTCTATCCCAACTCCACACTAACCAATTAATCTAATTAAGGAACACTAAGGGAGAAACCAAAAGGGCTTTGCTAAATTAAAGAAAACAAGACTTCTAACAGTCATAAAACAAACTCAAAACCAGGTGGTTTTAACACTACTGGAAACACAACAGTCAAACAAAATAACTAAGCCGATACACAAAAATCTAACTAGTCAACTACAGTAAATCTAAACTAGCCTAGCATGTCCAATGTTCACGCAAGCTCTAGGGGCAGACTGTTACTGAGCCAACAGTTGTCACTGAGTGACGGCCGACGCGGCTGACAGCTATTATTTCCATGGTACGGCAGCAGCGGCAATGATTGGACAGCGAGTCATCCAATGGGGAAGGAGGAGATGAATGTGTGGGGGCCCAGACCAGCCCCAGCCAGGCGACAGTGAGCAGGAGTTTGTATGTGGGATGGAGTACAGGTGAAGACAATCAGTATACAGCCGTAACATATTGTAGTATATTTTACAGTGGTCCTATGATTGACACAACAGTCTCTGCTGTGGAGATCTACACCTCCTTCAGGGTTACCTCTAGGCCATTCTTTGCCCTGTAGCGATTCCAGGATTCCAGGATTTAATACTTTCCTTTGGATTAAACAAATTCTCTTTTCTTCTCTGAGACTG
>JAPMNP010723548.1:0-10028 GCA_029874935.1 Atherina boyeri | reverse complement strand
GGAATGGGCAAATGCAAGTCCTAACCTTAAAGCAACAGGATGAAGAACTTGTCAAATATATGAATCTTGCCTAATTTGTTTTTATTTATCTACTTTCAGGATTTGTCTATCAATGTGATTTTATTGGACGTCATATTTCTCAAAAAACAAATTTAAACCAATCAGTAAGCAGCTGGTTGTAACTCCCTCCTGCATAGTAGCCTTACACTTTGCAGCCACATGATTATCATTACACAGTTTCCAATTTCATGGGCACAGTCATTTGTTTAGTAATGATACTTTTGTCTCTGTCGTGAACAAGCATGCAGCTTCAAACCTTAATTGCCATCAGCACTTGTCCTAAATTAAGCCCTCCTTAGAAACAGGATAACATTTATCCAAGATAAGACACAGTCATTTCTCTTGAAGCTCGTTGTCCTTTAGGTAATGAGGGTTGCAGACAGCCACACATGGGCACAAGCGCAACCACTATCCATGATGCATTGCCTGCGGATCATTTACTGGTGATGGAGGAAGTGACAGCTCAGTCGAAAACAGTCATGAATCATTCTTAATGTGTAAGTGCCCTCTTCCTATATGCTGCTGTTTCCATTACAGGCTGTTAAGTAAAACATATTTTCAACTAGAAATGTCTGTGTAATGTGACAGTAAAACAAAGAATAAGATATTTTTCCATGTAAACATTGATGTTATTTTGCGCATCAATTTGCTATATTAGTAGCTCATAAGTAAGAGACAGTGTTTTCCATGATAATAAACAATGTGATTTTTAAATTCAAAGACCTTTTATTATTGAACTATCCATCCTTCTTCCAAATATCCCCCTAGTTGATATTCTCCTTAGCAGTAACAATTGTCATTGCAGATACTTGAAATTGTTTCTGCCACTGACTAATCCCAACTCCACGTAGCATGTTATGTAAGATCTGAAATTAAACAGCAATAGGTCACAGTGGAAGAGGTGTGTGTCAGTGCAAATAAATGGTTCGACTCTCTTGGGATGTGGGAGCACTGCCAGAATGAATCATAGCATATAGCTAAAGCCCTGTACATTAGCGAGAGTGCACACAGAGAAATAGTAAAAGTGCTGCTGGATCTCTCAATGGCTCATGGAAAAAAGCCCAGGTTAGATTCATCAGAGCCACATATAAGGCTGTAGCATCGTATAACGTGTCCTCTATATCTGCTTGTACAGCACTGTTTCCTAATAGTTTATTGGCTACATTCACGCTGGAAATGTTTTTATGGTCACACAACAGAAATTATGATTTTGTGGATTAAGAAAGCCTAGGTATTCAAAATAAATTATAAAAATGATTCAACAAAAATGTTAAAATGATGCATGAGTAAATATAAATTGGAGTCCAAAAGACTTGTTAGATTTATAAGGAGCACCATATAGAGCTGACATGTGTATCTCTATTTTATTATTTCTACATGTAACAGTTGAATAAAGAAGCAAATAAACAAAATCTCTTTATTGAATGTATGGATTTCTGTTTATGTCACATATCTAAACCATCGACAATGACTCATTGAAAGAATACAATCTTTGTTTAGTCAAGATCACAAGGTGCACGTGAAAAGCAGTTGTTTGTATGTTTACACCTAATTTCATCACACATTGTCACAACTGAAAAGAATCTATAACACTAAGTTGGGGCATTCATGCGTTATTCTATTTCTTTACTGGCAACAGTTTCCCTGACAAAGGAAGATCTCTTAGTTTTTTGTAGTTTTTAGATATAATGGTAACACTTCACAATATGAAACAAATCATACAGTATACTTAACTAATGCGTAACTCGTGATGAGCAAATGTATTAATTAATTCAGAATCTACTGCACTGTATCTGAAATTCCTGTTGCTCATCATGAACTGATATTGATCTCAATGTGACTTCATGTGATTTCTTCACACTTAATAGATCATCAACTGATGAACATTAATTCACTGTTAATTCATACATTCATTCATCAATATGTCGACACATTTGCAGTTTAGACCTTTTTTTTAATGTAAGATGCTCTCAAAGAAGTTCATGCTGGTTTAGCTGTGGTAACTGAAAAGCATATGCGGTTCGATTCCCAGCTTCTTCTATCCACATGCAAAAGTGTCCTTGGGCAAGGAACCAAACCCTATATTTCCCTGATGAGTTTGTCTAATGAAAAGCACCAACAACAGCTGCTGATAAAAAAAAAGAAATCCACCATCAGAAGCAAATCTTTTTTTCTAATCTGATCTGAAAAAAATACCACAAGTCTAACCAATGAACTAAAAAATGCTGCCTCAAAAGGATACACATTTTCATTATGCCTGAATCAGGATGTTAATCTCACTGACATATAATATGCTCCTAAAAGTAGGCATATAGTGATACACATGTCTTATTCACTACAGCTAAATCCCAATTCATATTTCATCATTACTTAATGATCACTTCAAAATAAATGTGTACCCTCAAGAAAAGTCCCATCAAATTTGATGTGAAGTAGCCCGTAACTGATGTCTGAGTTACAGTTAAAACTGTTCAACAAATGGTGCCCCGTTTAAAATAAACAAAACAACAAAACATAACAGAAATCCATTTAAATGTCTACCATTTTTAAACCTAAAACAAAAATGAATAAAAGGCTAAAATGGAGCTTGTCTACTTTTGATATTAAGCGGCCACAGCTTTACCAACATGAGCTTTTTGAGTACATTTTAAGTAAAAAAAAAAGAAGAAGAAGAGAGAAAATCAATTAATAGCATGCAACAAATTTTATATTTAGGTCAAAACTGGTAATTTGTTGACATATTGATAGATGTATGAATTAACAGTGAATTAATGTTCATCAATTGAGGATCTACTAAGTATGAGGTAATCACATGAAGCTACATTGAGATCAACATTAGTTCATGTTGACCAACACTGATTTACAGTAATTCAGCAATCCTGAATTAAGTTAATCATGAGTTACACATTAGTTATTTGTACCATTGTCATAAAGTGTTACCAAAATAATCCTGTAAACCCGCTAGCTCAGGAAAACAACTTTGATATTTCAAGAAAGCAACCTGAATTAGGATGTTATCTTGAGGAAGCAGTGTCTGTTATACTGAGAAAGGTTAATTCAGCTTCCATATATGGAAGTGAAGAGTGACCACCCCTACAGTTCCCCATTTGGAGGCTGTTATCTTGAGATCACCAGTTAATTGTTCTGTTATCTCAAGATTTTTTCTGAAAATCACAAGGTGATCATGGTGACCTCAAAGATAAGTGCTTCCTGTGTTAACACCTAATGCCATCATTGATTATTGCTGTCATAACAGTTGGGTGTGATCCATAACATGAAGGCAAGCAAGCGTAATCCTGCTTTCTGTACTGAGTTCAGTAGATGTCGGAGTGCAGACAGTGGCATCTGTGAGCATAGATAAGACTTTAACCAGCTTTGCTTTAGCCAATAGCTGCCCCTAAGACCATCAGTCTTTACTCACACCCACTGTTTGAGATTTGCAGAAATCAAGCTTTATCATTGTGAAGTTATGAAATATTTTGACATGTAATCAACAGAATACAAGCCCTGCTATCTTGAGAGAACAACATAAATGTATCCAGTATCACAACAAAGTTTGTTTTTTTAGGCAATGCAGTATATAATTGCTGCCATCAAATTCATATTGTTTTTTTATTTTATTTTCAGGTTTAACACCTGAAATATTGTATTTGTACAATCTTTGAAGTTAGGTTTCAACGATGTATAGTGCATCAAAAATGTGATGGTGTTTTAAATACTAAATCAAATCTGACATGAATTACTGAATGGCTTTAAATGGTCAGAGTAATTGCTCAGTTCAATAACAACATAATGAAACTCTCAAAGGTACATAATTCATTGTGCTTCAAACACATTTAAAAGGCAAAACAGCAGTTTACCAGGGAATGGTCCCTATGTCCCTGCACAATTAATCAAATTGCAATTGCCTCTAAGTGTGTGACAGTTTAAAGGGCTGCTTGAGATGTAATTCTTTTTTAACAATTGCTGTTTAATGTCTATTTGCTTCATGAAATAATGTATTCACTGACATCTTTTAAAAAGCCAGTAATTATCAAGGGGCCTCAAGTTTTTGACGTGTTGCCCAGTCAGTCTGCAAACAGCTTCAACTGGGTGTTTTTCAGACTCGAGGGTAGTTTCTCCCTTACATCGCAGGGGGTTGTCTAACAGCTGCAAATCACCTGGTAGTTGGACTCTTAAGCGATTTCTCATCCGCAGCTCTGACTGCCTCCATTTGAATATCATTTTCTTTCATCTTGGAATATGTCACATCCAGAAACGTTGCTTTTCTTTCAGCTATGACACCATGTGATCTTAGATTGTTTTCTTTAGAATAGTTATATTTACCAAGAACATCAGCTGTATGGAGTTGATATGTACGGTAGATGAAAGCATATTTAGAGTCTTGTCCTCTCCTGTGCATTTCAAACCATTCAAAGCAAGTATTCAGTCACTTCATTTATGTTGAACTAGTATGACGTGAAACAGCTGTGAGATCATTGTCAGTCAAGGGTTATTGTATCCTCTGGTCAAACCTTGGCTTTTCCACTAGCAAGCCAACAACTTCATCATCCCCGAACAATAAAGTCAAGCATGCAGTGATGTACCAGAGCTCCTTTATAGGCAAGCTTGTTACAGTAAGGGTTTGTAATCTTAATGTAGCTACAGTTGGTGTTTACTAGTTATTCAGACAGCCAAAAAAGAGACCAACAAGTATGAGTCACTGAATGGTCCTTAACATTGCTGTAAAATGTAAAATCTCTCTCTTTTTGTAGCCTGCATTGTGTCATGTGAGTGAGTGTGTGTATGTGAGTGTGTGTGTGGTGTGTGTGTGTTCAAAATGTATTCCCCATGATAGCAGATAAAATTACAACACTATCAGCAAATATTGGCTATCATTTTAATGGATTCAGTTCTCATACAGAACCACTATTTGTCAAGAACGTGTCACCAGGTTTATGAACAGCAGATTGCCAATTTGATTTGAGCCTGGCCATACACTAAATCCAATAAATCTTAATTCACATTTGTTTTGTGCCTGAAGCTCTGGTTAAGCCTCATGTAGAATTCATTTTCTGGTGTGCTTGTTTTTAGATTGTGTCAGTATGATGATGTATAAAGGTTCAAATATTACAGCATTTCTTGTTAAATTGTGCAAAACATAAAATAAAACCTTGTTTGGACTGTTTTGTTATCCAAATAATTACCTAAAATCATAAGTAAATCTGGAGCAAATGTCATGTATGCATGTTTTAACAAATGTGCAGCTTTTACAGATGCAAATTTAAAGAGTTGTACCTTGCAAATTGCTCTGTGATCATGAAATATGTGGACAAGATGGTGAAATGAATGAATGCAAAGCTCAACAAATTTCAAGAAGTGAGATAAAAAGAGAACTGTATTTTAATATGTGATACATTTAATCATCATAACATAATTTTAGTGGCACCTTCAAGTCATTTATGCAAATTCCACTGATAGCCTTAACTAAAATGTTCCCTTTTGTGTCTGGTTCAAATTTGAATAAACAACCTTGCCATTAATCAAAGAGCAACACAGCTAATTTAGACTTCCCACTTAATGACCTGTCACTGTGAGACCCATAGTTTCCCGGCATGCAAAAGCCAGCCAGTAATTAATTCAACATTTATTTTCATTTACTTTGAAGCTCGTTGCAGCAGCTATATTCATATTTGTGAGTGCTTATTATTCAAATAACAGCTTTTCCCTATACCAAACAGATCATAGATGCTCCTGGCACATTTATATGTCAGTGCAGATCAGAAAAAAAAAATCTCTGAATCCCTCTGAAAGAATCTCTGATTTGTCTGAGACAGGCAGCACACACACCCACAGAAAGAATGAAGTGACAATCTGATTCTCTCAAGGCGCTATCACATGTACTCAGTTCCTTTGAGAGGCAAAAGAGGAAGTGATAGAGGTGGAAAGACAGATACAAAGACAGTGATACATTTTATGCATGCACACAGAGGCACAGAACATTTTTGTGACATATTGTGGAGTGTCTTATATACATGTAGCAGCTTTTGATGCAAATGTTGTAGTGAACTGACTGCAAAATCAACACACTTTAATTTATATAAATGAGCTGATAAATGGTTTAAGCTGGCCAATCTGTCTCTTGCTGCAGACCACTAATGCCAGTGCTGGCACTGCAACTGGTGTCTGAGGCACATAAATTCAGAGAACTGAATGGTCTAATCACAGTTAAAAGCTGTAAGGTTTTTGAAATGTGCACCTTTAGTCTAAGATATAGAGAAAGTACTTTGCAAGTTGTTACACAATGGAGTCATGCTTGATGATAACTTGACTGTAGTATAGATTTTCTGATGAGTTATACCTGTTGCTAGCTTTATTTTTCCAACACTTTTCTAGTCTAATTAAAAGGGAGGGGGCATTTTGGAAAACAATTTATGGTGACTAAAAGCATCAGTATAGAAGCATAAATCTTGTGCACACATATACCTAAAGTCTTTACAAGATTTGGTTACACAAGTGTTGCTTATTTAGCTTTATGTTGTCATAATTGATAAATAAATCTGACCCAAATCTATATGAATAAAAAAATCAGAAAATTTAAACATCATTCTATGTATATGAGTGGGTGCTGGTATTAAGTGCACCATCAAACATGTAAAAAGCTCCAATGGTTTTAGTAATGGTGCATTTTACGAGGCTACAAAAGGCACAGTAAGCGGACTCCTCTGCTTGAGAGGCTCATACTTACTTGCTCCAACCAAGAACACGTCGCTGCCAAAAAGCAACAGGATCACGGAGTTGACCAAAACAAACAGACGAGCCATGCCTTGGAGGATGCAGTTGCTCTTCTTAGAGTACGAAAAAAAGGGCAAATCTTCTATCACTGAAGGGTAACTAAATTAAAGCAGATCATTTTTGTGAATAGCGTGCTGGAATTCCTTGTGAATGAGTGAATGAACGGTTACTGGCTGAATCTGGTACGAGCCGGTCAGCAAACAGATAACCTGTGAAAGTACGTGACAACATACGATGTATTCACAAACATTTTGTCGCTCCGACTGTTCACTCAGCCTTCAACTCCACGAGTCCTTCATCCATGATCTCACGCAAACTGAGACAGTCCGACCTCTGACTAAACCTGGCGACTGAAACTGTGGACCTCCATCATGGGATGATCGATCATCCGTGAGCTCAGGTGCGAATAGGTCGCGGAAAAGATGGTGTCGGTCCCCGCTCAGATTGAAGGGGACTCCGAGGGGCGATTCAGCACCATGGACAGCGCCTAACTTTTTAATCTGCCCCTCTCTCTCGCTCCGCAGCACGCGGTCGGGGCTTTGGTCGTCCTGCGGTCCTTTCCGATAAACCCCAACAAGCCAGTAAGACCCCCAGGTTCCTAACTCAAGAGCACGCGCAGAATACATTAATTCCTCATCCACCTGTCATCAGAGGAGAGCAGCAGGGATACGCCCACCTGAATTCCGGCCACCACTCACACTGCAGCGTGCCCCTCCAACTGCTTTCATATTTCAGTATCAATATCAGCTTACAGCTATATGATCTTGAGTATGTGGGTAAATTCATGTTCTGTTAAACGCCAGTCAATCTGGATATGGGCATACATATACACCCTGTAGCCTGCTATTGCACTGCTTCTTTCACTAAACTGATGGTGATAAATGAATAATAACCATGGAGAGTTTTAGTCTACTATTTGCTCTGTACTCTGTTCACAAGCAGCAGCAGGTCGATGCGTCTCTCACCCATCATACACTGCGCATGGCCCTAGGACACACCATGTAATCAGGAAGATGAATCACGCTGATAACTGAATGCATTGCCTCATGGGACAATCGTTTCAAGACAGATTGCTTGTCTTTAGAATCTGCCGGCACAAGGAAGGAGTCATCAAACGTTTTGGTGACTTCAGTTAGATCTTCATAGATTTATTTGCAAAATAAACATGCAAAATAACATTTATGTATGTCTTTGAAAAAAGAAAAAGAAAAAGAAAAAGAAAAAGAAAAAGAAAAAGAAAAAGAAAAAGAAAAAGAAAANNAAAAAGAAAAAGAAAAAGAAAAAGAAAAAGAAAAAGAAAAAGAAAAAGAAAAAGAAAAAGAAAACTTTTTCAGGTTTTTGTATTTACTTAAGCTCTAGCTAGATACAAAACACAATTCCTTTGTGGTTAAGAAATGATTGCTTTTCTTTTTCTTATTGTTGCTCGTATTGCTATTATGTTTTTGTCTGATTATGATCCACAGCAGTAGACAGATGCATTTAAAAATTCAGAAAAAAACATATTTTATTTTAGATAAAAAAAACAGAAAGACTGTTAACCTAGATGTTTGAGATAGCGCAGTTGCCATGACAGCTGTTCACTGATTGCTGACATTTCTGTGATCATTAGCTTTTCCATAATAAAGAAAGTGAAATATGAGTCTATTGTAGGTTGCAATAGTTGTATTTGGCTGAGTTATGAATGTTGTCCTACAGTACAAGGAAAGTCAGTGTAATATAGAGATTTTACTGTGACAGTAAGGTATATGTGTGCAGACGTATTCTCCCTGTTTCTCTTGTATTCTCTTGAAATGCATTTTATTTCCACTTCTTTATTAAGCTGAAAAATTAATCAAACTGCAAATCAAAAAAGCCAGCTTGATCTGTTATTCTGCACTTAAGTAGTTTTCAGTTTTTGTAGCTGCATGTTTCAAAATATCCATGTACTGTATAGTTTACTATCCTGTAGTTAACTAAAGACCATCATTTTGCATAAGTTTGTGACTCTTAATTATGCAGATAGTATTCATACAGTACTAGTGAACAATAAACTTACATTTGACCATACTGTCTTTCACACTGCTATGCTGCACACATAGGAAGAGAATGAAGAAGATCAGAGATTAATATGAAGACAAAATTGAGAAGACATCCTCATGCTTCTTATTTTTCACCTTTAACAATTCTTTCTCAAGTGATTTTAACAATCAACCTTTAACAAATCAGAAAGTCAGAAGTCAAAAACAACAGCTGCTGTCAGTCTGGATATATAGAGGGAAATTTGAATTAGAAGTTTACACTAAATCTGACAGTTTAAGGGGGCAGAAACTTTAATTACATTAGAAAATTTACCACAAGGAATTAGATACAAAGCTCACAGTGGGAAAAATAGGCAAACATAAACTGATCAGCAAAAGCACAGGGTCAGTAATGTGTGTAACACTGCTCGTTAAGTTATAAAATGTTTTTCTACCCAAAAGCACACTTCCTGGTATTCACAGGTACCACCTATGATGATATTCTGTAGACCACTCACCATCATTAGGGGAGGAAACTCCTTTAGGGAGGCAACAAGAAAAAGGCAAAGAGTTCAAGCTGTTCACCAAAACTCTGATTTAATTGGATGTGATGGCACCCACCCAGCAACTCACTGAGCCCAAAAAACCTTGTACCAGACTGCAACTGGGTAATGAAGACCTGCTTAGTATTAGACAGGTGGTCATAATATCATGGCTGATCAGTGTAAGCTACCCATGCACTACACCAACTAAGAGATTCATTATTTTGCAAAGCAGCACCAAGCATGCTTTCTTTTTCTTTTTTTGTGTGATTATCATTGATTATAATTTTGCGCAGTGTTTTTTTTTTTTGTCTAGAAACCCAAAATGCAGATAACCCCTGATTTCCAGCTGTCTATTCCATTATGAGGAGGGTTGCTTTATTCATTGTGTAATAAACCCCAAAAAGTACATTTATCTGTGGGCCTAAAATGCACATGCTTCTCACTCTGAGTGGGAGCAATATTTGTTGCACTGCCAGCAACATACACTCTAGATTTTGCAGTATTAAAACACATAAAGCAAGCATTTTATATAAAGCATAGAGTGAAGCCAACCTTTTGGCGGGGTTTTTCTTTTTTATTTGACTTTCATGTCACATAGGCAGGGATGACATTTTATAAGATGTCAGTCAGTAATTGGCTAGAATGGGATATT
>JAPMNP010723544.1:0-12802 GCA_029874935.1 Atherina boyeri | reverse complement strand
TGTGTATTTGTTCTGCTCAACCACTTGTAGTTTCAAGATGGCCGACTGTCATGTTGCTTCCCTACCGGCTGACCTGCCCTATGTAGAAACACATCTATAATTCTTCACTTAGGAGAATGTGTCAGATTATTAGCAGAGGTCACAATACACCAATGGTTACACTTTTATAAATGCAGACATCGATTTTGGCCAGAAAACAACAGAAAATTTTACACACTGTCCCTTTAAGATAAATTATGCAGATACCTCGGAGTCAGCAAGTGGCCATCAGTGGAATTGCATGCTAAGGCATTGATGGTTTTGCTTCACTTGTCAGACCCAGTTGTAACATGATTTTTTTTTTTTTTTTACTCTGATCAACAAATAGTCACAGAACAAGAAAAAGGTGTTTAAGTTATGGATGAATCCTTGTGCCTGGTGGCAGTTGCTGTGTAAACTTACCTGTATCTAATAATGAGCAAGAGGAGCTGCTGGCACTGAAACACATTACCTTTCACACATTTGGGAAATGCCTCTCAATGTGCTCAAGTTATTTTTACCCTCTTTCTTTCTTTTAAACCCTACTCTGTAACCTAACAAAACAATCCAGACTCTGTTGGGTCACTACTATTCTTAGCCAAGCATGCCTAATGTGTGCAGCCAGCCACAGAGTAGATAAACATGTGCTGTTGGATTTTTGATTTAGGAGTATTACTCAAACACAAGCCCAGAATGCTTGGAGAGATGATCAGAACACCACAGTCTGTTAACTCTCTGATATGTTTGCTGTTTTAATGTTGTTTCCTTTTTAAAGAGAAATGTTACACTTAAAAGGGAAGAGTTCACATTCATAGTCCTGTTAAGTTCATCACATTCTTTGCTGTTTTCAGTATTTCACAACTCTAGTCAGAAGTTTAGCCTCAGGTGAGAAGAAAGATCATTAAATCTTTCATGTCATGTGAAGGCAGCTGTAGGACATGATTTATTCTTTTAGGAAATCTAAGTGCTAAAAAGCAGAAATGCTCCTACATAATTGAGCGGAGTACTGTCTGGGTTACACACGTTAAGGGGACATTTAACTCATAAAATGCAATCAGGTTTAAAATAAGAGTCATGATTTACAATGAAAACCTCATATGATATCATCCTGTATCCACAGTTACGTTTAACACATTTTCTTTCTGTAATTAAAAAGTCTCCAATTGATGATCTCGTTTAAACAGTTTTCTTTTCAAGGTTGCACTTTTACAGTTTGTTTCTCGAGCGCACTAATCTCTTTTTCCCTTAACTCCTGCCTGATCGGCTCTCCGGAGAATAAACCAGTTTGATCATGTGCAGCTCAGATTATATTAGAGATAAGCAGCTAACAACCAGCATTTTTCTGTGAGGATTTATAATACGGTAGCCTTGAGGGTTCAAAATAAATCTTTGCAAAACCAAATACAAAAGAAAGGACAGTAAACACACTGGGATTTCAGACAACAAAATGGAACACTAAAAGCATAAGAAAACTAAACTAATAAGCAAAACAATATCTGGCAACAAAAATATTTTCAGAAGATACAACAAAGCCAAATAATACAATTTCAAAAAATAAACATACAGAAAAGACAGTTTTGTTCACTTTTGTTGTTGTATTGTTTTTTCTTTTGTGTTTTCTGAAACATTTTTGTTTTTAATATGTTAAACTAAATGTTTTTTCTTTGTTTTTGTTTATTTGTACAACAAAATGTTGTTTGAGTTTGAATGTATTTATTTGACAAGGACGCGCAGCAATGCATTAGCTACTCAATTTTAATTTCCACCTACAGTCCCTGAACAGATAGTTGTTAAAACATGCAATATATAAAAAAAACACATTTGAAAAAGAAATAACAAAATAAGTAAGAAGAAATAAACAAAAACATGTTGCCCCTAAAATTTCCAAACTTTGTCATTAATTCTGTTGGAAGTGTTCCACAGACTGGTGGCTTTGTAAGAGAAGGAAGACTGGCCGAATCTGGGAACACATTCCCCTCCTCCCATCGACCGCAGCATCCACAGGCTACATGCACACAAAGACTTAAGAGATTTAGTTTGAAAAAAAATCTCAATAAAAGTGCTCACATTTCAAGCACACAAAAAACCAAAAAAAAAACACTGAAAACACTGTAGTATACATGCCATGCCTGTATGTGGTGATGTAACCATGCCACACAAACACGCCAAAAAAATTAAATAAGGCAAGGAGTATGGGTGATGTAAACTTGTGCGATTAAAGAAAACATATGAAATTGAAAAACTGAGCAGAAAAGAGATATTTGAGGTGATTTTGGATTTAATTTTTCCAGATTTTCCATCGAAACCATATTATGCTCCGTAGCTTCTGCATCACAAATGTAAAACAGTAATCTGCTTAAATATAAAGTTCCAAAAAGATATGTAGCCTATAGGTTGTAAACATGGAAAACAAATGGTATTCTTTGCAGATTTGTACATTCTGGGATCTAGTCTGAAAAGTAAAACATAATTTCAATGTGGAAGAAACATTCAAACCATAAAAATTTTAGCGGAAACATCTAAACTAGTCTCTATAGACANGTTTTGTGTGTTTTTGTTGTGTTTTCTAATTGTTTTGTATATCATTTTTGTGCTATATTAATTTTATAATCAAATTTTGTTGTGTTTTCTGAAGTAGCTATTGTGTTTTTCATCATGCTGATTTTTGATTTTTCTCTTTTTTTCCAAGAAAATGTTTTACTTGAGTTGTGAACTGAATCTAAAAACTGCAGGAAGAGAAAAACATGCTTTGTCTCAACATGTGCATGCACCCACCTTTACGCACCCTCCCCCTATCTCTCACACTCACTTGCCACCTGCTTCTTGGCAATCGAACACCATAACTACTCAACAAATTGCCGTCCAGCCCGCTGTAGGCCTGCGCGTGTTATGTCTTAGTATTCGCACGACAGCTCTGAATTGCTTATTAGGCACTTTCTGTGGAGTGATCTGCTTGCACATGCAGGCTACAATCTCTGAGCAGCGGCAGCAGCTGAGTAGGGAAACTGTGGAAATAATTGTCTGTCGATCCTTGTTGGCTGCTTTGACGTCTGGCGAATCCCTCTGTGGGGCGCTAACAGAGCTGTTTGAAGTCTCTGTCAGCATAGTGGCATGGCACAAACGTGCGCTACATGCTAGTTCACATCTGCGCTGCACCCTGCAATCCACACCGACTTGCTAGTGGGCAGACGAAGGCTGGAGAGAAAAGCAGACTGTATATAATAGCAGCAGGTCTGACCCCAGCAAATGGACATGGCAACCTCTGAATAGATATTTTGGGCTTTTTTTTGTTTTGTTTTCAAATATCATCTAGCACTATCTTTCTGAGACAAATGGCAAGCTGTATTGTGCACCCAAGCATTTGCAACCAATCAAAGTGAGAGAGCTGCCACTTGATGCTGCACATAGTGATGGTGGTGGAAAAGGCTCTGTTGTGTATTTAATGGGGCAGAAAGTCTTTGGTCTTCTCCCAATAGTTTGAGTACGGATATCTGCAGCATTAATCAAAAACCAAAGAAAATAAAACAGCCCTGTAGTTCAATATTGACCTGAAAGATTGATGAGAGTGTCTAGTGTTTACTCAAGCATTGTTTGTGAAATATTTACTCCTGTGGGGCTTCCAATCAAAGCTGAAAAAAATTGAATAATTGCAATAATTTTCCATCAATTTTTTTATCCATTTTGTGCTTCTCCAAAAGGAAGTACTGTTTTCGGTTGTCAAAACAAGAAATGATGCTTGTCTTTTATAATAGCCCAAGTCAACTTGCTCTATAAGAGATCAATACATTTGTCTGAATCGTGTGGAATGTTTTATAAGGAATGGTGGCGGGTTCGTCTCCAAGATATCTGCTTTTGCGCTACCTGTCCAATGTTGAGGCCTTTTCAAAGCTTGCCTGGCAAAACTCAACAAGCGGGACATGATCCAGAGGGAAATTTTCTTTTTTGCGTTATCAGCTTCAGCCAAATGTCACTCAAAGAGGTGGACAGACAGCAGAGAAAAATGTTCCATTTTGTCCACTCAAGTGTCACTAAGTGATGGATGCCTCCAGAGTGTGTCGGGCTGCAGTTGTGCCGCTGCCTGCAGGGCAAATGTGAAAAGCACCGAGGATTTTAGCGCTGCTTTTCACAGGCACAGTGGAGATGCCATGTGAGGTCAGAAAGAAGTAAATTTATCCCAGGGAGAGCGAGGACCTCACTCTAAGGATAAATCTGTGGTATGTGCTGTCCTCTCCATCCTCTGGAGGCCACCTCATTTTAGTGTGGTTAAGGGCAAACAATGCACCTCATTCTAAAGTGGATTATATGATTTTTCTTTCTATATGTGGAATTTAAAGGTACATGACGTATCTTATCTGAGTTTCTGTTTCTGTGGTGACGTCCCTCCCATCTGCCAACATTCTGCTCTCTGCAGAGGAACAGTTATCACAATCAGTGCAAATGCCACCTAGTGTCATCTCCAACTTGCTAAACGCTTATTACATCTTGTCTGAGTCACAGTGTACCATATGGCAAGTGATAAGATTTACAGAAATATCTTATCTCAGCTTTCCTGCAGATGGCCTGAAAAATGCATTGAAATAAAACATCGATTTTCAACAGATGTGCACATCAGAATTTGATTCATTGAGCTAGGATGCACGATTGGCACTGTCTGCTATCTCGACCAGTAGTGTGCATACTGATCTGTGCGAACTGTGGCTGATATTTTCTCTTTAGTGGGGATGAATACAAGCTTGCATAAGTGAGCCTGCTGAATAAATGATGCCTATAATCATTGCCCTGGGTGTCAACTAATGTGCCCTGGGAGATGGGGGTTGTGGAGTTCCTCATCTATCCAGGCAAGCCCCTCCAAGGCAAACAATAGTACTCATCTAAACTGCTGCACGGGTGGGTAATAGGATTTCAAGCATGCTGGTCTTTTGCTAGATAAGCCCCCTGGTAGCACCTGTGACCTCCTCCCCAGTAGCATAAACAAAGAGTCAGGGCGTGGCTCCATCTGGTATGAGTGTGTATCTTTAAGTTGGAGATATTAAGTATTGGACAATGATAGGAGTGGAGTTAGGAGGTGAAAGAGAGCAATTTACCCCCCCCCCCCTCAATAAATAGAGTCTGAGGGAATAATAACAAATAAAAGTTACAACAGGCCATGCCAGGAATTACAGCAGAGGAGGACTCAGATTTTCTTGGGTTCAGCTTGTGCAAGTTTTAAGTTCACTCACTGGTTCATGGAATGTTGTATTAAAGGAAAAATACGTTTTTTTGTTTGTTTTTTACCTGGACCTTATTTATATCATGAAATACGTTCATAAACTCACCCGATCATTTTTGAAGTTACTTGAAGTCTTTTGGGAGATATTTAGATCCATTGTGCAGGCGTATATCCATTCAATGGAAGTTGTCGGGGAAACGCATTTCAGCCTCTAAATAAAACATTGTCTGCCACAAAACGCCTTCATTTCACCAGTCTTAAGTTATTAGTTGCTGTACTCTCACTCCGTGCCTTCAGAGCAGCTTTGTTGTCATCCGAAACCATAGATATAGAGACACAAACCGGTTACGACGACAACGCTACATAAGAAGGTGCCTCTGATTATGCCGTCGCCCCGACAATGACTATTTATGTCTTATTTAGAGGCTGAAATGCTTGCCCCACCCACTTCCATAGAATGCATGTACGCCGAACGATGGATCTAAATATTTCCCGATAGACTTCAAGTAACTCCAAAGTTGTTCACACACACTGATTCGCTCTAAATGCTAATTTCTATCTATCAGAGACAAACTAATTAGCATTTAGTCCGTGTCCACATATAGTCTTGAGTCACATTCGCACCAGTCGGTCAGATGGTGACGCATATTAAGTAGGAACGATTTCATCAACCATTGCTCCTCTGGTTGTCCCTATGTGATATTGTGACTATTCATTGATTGGTCAATAGTCACTGGCAGGAAGTCATCTGACTCAAGCAGGTAAACAGATGGCAAGACATGAAAAGCACAGTGTGTAGACATGCATGATCAGATGCTCAGTTTGTACATGATGCTCGCCTTGGCGTGCTACATATCGTGCACAAGCCGTGTTTTAAGTTACGTCGATTCTTTTATGGAGTCCAGAGCGGCGATGGAGAGCATGGCGTTGTGGCACGGCCATGAAAGATGACACTTCGTAGGCCTACGTCAAACATTTTACTTCATGTGGCCGGCTCGGCCCTGTTGTTTTGCGTCCACTCAACAAGCAAACTGCATTTGATGTAGCCCGAGACCATCTTTTCAAGCAGACTAGTTGATTCACACCAAAAGTAGTGCCCACTCACAAGTCTTTGTCCACACAAGCATTTTGTAAACAGATTTAACAGACAAACTCTAATTTGAATCAAATGGTTATGTGTGAACGTGCCCATAAACAAGGTCCAGGTTAAAAAAAAGTGTTAATTTTCCTTTAAAGGTGTTATAAATTTGTAATAATTTTTGCAATATTCCATTGAATTGGGTTCACTGCCTGATAAGGTATGGTATATTAAAAGCTTTAAAAATAAAACTATTATTAAACATGAGCTGTGAAAAGGGACTTTGCACATTTCATTTGTCTATTGGCCCGTCACTCAGTCACAACAGTTGCTAATAGTAATGTTGTCTTAAAGGCGTGGCCAGGTGGGGAGCTGTGACTCAAGGAGGCTGGTCTTGTGCATGTGCTTTACTCCAAAACTCACTAATGGTCTCTGCTTGCTGAAAAGCCACAAACATCTTCTATACCACCTTAAAGGATTTCAAACGTTAAGCCACATGATCACAGCTGAAATGTGGAGTCCTGTCAGACTGCATGAAAATTAGAAGTTATTCCTTGAATTTCTCTGTATTAGTCAACTTGTCACACCTTGTGACATTCCCGACTTTTGTCAAATTGAATGATTTTGCTATTTCTATTTATTTATTTTTTAAATCTTAGAACAAACGGTTGTCTTGGGTCCTTTTGAAAACTGAAATGAGAATGAAATGAAACTGGTGTTTATAAGACGTCTAATAGACAATTAATAGTTTTATTTTCTTTTTTAAACTAGAAGGTCAGTGAAGCCAGTGCGGCATAGTGTAGAAATGTTGACTCATATTCCTTTGATGGTAACTCAACTCAGGAGGAGATGGGCTAAAAAAAATAAATGTGGATGACTGAATACCTCAGTGGTCCTGAGGTGTAAAATTCAATATTTTAGAAGAGGGAGCACTTCAGAAAGCACAACAAAGTGAGGACATATATTATAAAAACAACTAAATGTCTTTGGAGTGCACTGTGACATGTTCATTTTATTTTTATTGTTTCTGTTGTTTATGTTAATCCTCAAATTTTTTTTAATGTGTGTTTTTGTTTTGTTCAGTTTTCTGAAATGTGTTTTTGCTCCTGTATTACATATTTACTATACATTGTTCAAACAGTGAAATAGGCTTCAAGTTTATGTGATTTCTAATAAAGTTGAAACAGGCCAAACTCAAATCAAATTAACTTTATAAAACATTCAAACACAACCAGCTTCCATATTGCACCCTTTGGCTCTTTGTCGAGCACTCAAACAAATGATTTCAACTGTGGATTTTTTATGTTGGGCCCAAGTGCGCCACGGCATTTAAAAAAGCACCAGAGCGCTCTCTAAATGAGGCATAATAGATGTGAGAATGACATAACCACGCTGAGGAGATGTAAGCAGCCTGACAGGAACATTGCTTCTAGCAACTCCTGTGTTGCATTAGTGATGATTTTCCAGGAGGCGCTCACAAAGAGTCTTCAGAGTGTTCTCCTGAGCCCCAGCCAGACCCGGAAAAGCCCCAAAACAACAGGCCATGTGCACACGGATGAGTGCTCCCTGACACAGCTTTACACACTGTTATTCATAAACCACCCTTAACACTCAGCAAATCTGCCCCCTCAAACCCTAAAAAAAAATATGGGTCATTTTGGTTCTAAAAATGGCTGCCTGTCCCCGAGCGTTGCCAGAGCATGAAATAGACTTTACATCACTTTAGTCGAGCAACAGCAACCAGGAAACTTTCCAGGGGGAGTTTGTGCTCATTTTTCACCTCCTTTTGTTGCTGTAATCAAACATATGGCAGTTCTCTCACTCTCCTCTTCTTTCTCTCAGCTGATGACCTGAATAAGATATCCACAGTTTGCCAGGTTTGAAATGTGACAGGCGAGGTGAAAGTCATGTAAAGATTTAGATAATACTGCTGCTGAACGTTATACAATACTTTCCACCTCTGCCTTTCAGACGTCCGCCCAGCCGATAAGCTGGAATTTGGGAGGTGGATTTCAAAATGCTGTGGATTTGTGAAGCTTGCTGATATGGCTAAGGTATTCACAACAGAAAGCATTTATTTCCAACCTCTCTGAAATGCTACTGGCAGGTTAATTATAACCATTTCTCCTCTTCCCATTAGGTAGTGGCTGCAAACCAAAGGATGTAAAAGTAAGCTGCTCTTGCTTCTATTTTAAGTTTTGACAACTTTAGACAGCAATTTATGAAAGCAAACTCACTTGCAGCAAATTGGATAATGCAGTGAAGAAGTTTCTGGGGCTCTATTTGCAGTCATTTCCAGATGCTCTTCCTCCACAACCATACTGTTGGTTTCATTTTCTTTATTCCTCCCCCTTCTTTCTCTTCATGTCCAATGCACAAACTCCCTGGTGACAGCGCCTGGGAATGGCCTCATGTTTATTTAAACCTGTTTATTAAAGTTGAGCGCCTGGTGCCCCATTCATTTTCTTTGGTGTTTTTCTTATAGCCAACCAAGCCTGGAGCCATTCATCAGTTCAGTTAAGTGTAGCTACGGCACACAGTCCTAAGCAGCACTTCACCACAATGAGTGTGACATCAACTCCGCACACAAACCAGCGGGTGTATCAAAGAAAGGCACAATTACAGAGGAGGAGAGGGGGGAGAGGTAGAGGAATGACCATGCAGAGAAAGAAAAAAAGAAGTGGAAGAGTGGCAAAGAGTGTCAGTGATGTAGCTTCTAATTTTGGTTCTGGCTTGAGCAGTACTTTGTTCCACCGCAGGCTTTTATGCTACGAGCATGAGCAGACTCAAGACAGACGGGGAGACAGAAGAGCTATTGAATCAGCGAAGACCACACTCCACACAAATATACACAAAGACAATGTGTGTGGGAGTATTTCTGCTGGAGTGTTTGTCTTGGGTCTTTCTAAGTACAGCTCCACTGAATTATTGGCTTGTTGAATTTAATTTAACTTTGTTTAATGATAGAATTAAAGTCTAGTATGGTCAAAATAAACTATTTCAACAATGATCTTCCTGGAAATGGAAACAGGATAAAGACTCGCATCCTAGTTGAGTGGAGAGCAAAACAAAACGGAGCTCAGGCTGGGATCCAAATGAGAGGAAAGGTGAAGATGAAGATATGAAAGATCAAAACCAAGAAAGAGGAATGAGGAAAAATGAACATGACTTGGCAAACAGACATCCAGCTGTGCCACAGTGAAATTAATTTGAAATACAAAATGAAGCAGAGCCAACTTGACTTTGACTTACCAGTGGAAATAATTAAAACAAGATCAAGACAGAAACAAGAAGAGTCCACACAGTGTGTAAGTGTATATATATCTATATATATATATATATTTCTTCGTTTATTTTAATATTTAATTCCACTAAAAGTTGTAAATACAACTTTTGAATGAAAGGCACAGGTAAAAATCAGACAACGCTGATATAATACTCAAAAGGAAAATTACAGTACAAAAGTGGACAGTTAGTTAGCATGGACAAATCCCTCCAGGTTGACCATCCTCAAAACTGGGGAAACGGATATCTATCTGACACAACAAAGAATGGGAGTTCAAAAATCAGAAATACATAAGCCAAACTTGTCTTTATTGCTTTTCCTAGCTGGCAAAGGTTACATCAGCCCTGCAGGTCACACAGAAAGCTGGAGGGGAAAAGAAAAACAAAAACAAAACAAAAAGCCACTGATGTGCTTTCCAGTTTCCCCACAGATGGAACAGTTCATATGTACTTAATTTTTATTGTCAGCGCTACACAACATTCCACTGGGCTTTCAGCATCTGATTAACAACATCAAAACAGTTGACTTACAGAAACAACAAATAACCAAAGACAGGATTTTTTTTTCCAAGTTACTTGAGGAACATCTTTAATAATCCTCGATCAAAATGAGCCTGTATTCGAGATTACGCTTTAACTTGTTGGTCCTCTAAGTGTAAAGTCATCTCAACCCTCTAAGTGGTGCAAAGTGTTTAAAAATTGAACAGAAATTTCTGGGCTGCTAAATCTAAAAGTGCAGGTCAGAAGCTGCTTCAGGATAGTCCTCTGAAGCAACAAAGTCATTTTCAGATATTTTCATTCCCTTTTATACCAATGAGTTGACACAGCTTATTGCATTCGGCACTGGTGGGAGAAGTCTGACAATGGGATTCATTTATCAATTACAGACATTTAAACAGAATCTGGCACTGGAGGGCCATTACAGTGTGGCTTTATCATGTGTTCAGCTTCTCTTAAGAATCACTTCATTTTCTCTTTGTAAAAGAGGTCTTTGTAATCATTTTGAAAAGAAAAACAAGAACAAAAACAAACATGTTTTTTGACCGATCATTTATCAATTTCACTAGAAGCTGACAGCAGTCGGGTTTATGTAATAACGTAGGCCAATCTTTGTTTTAGATTACTTTGGGTTTGATTCTTTTGGGACATAATAGCCATATTGAGGCTTGTCAGCTCATATAAAACTGTGTTTTCAACAGCTCTAGTGGGGAACAACTGGAGGGAAAGCTGTGGTCTCAGAGTTCCTATTACAAATAGCCTCTTTGGTATAGGCACATCCGCATCAAGAGACCACCAAAGTCCAATTATCACCTTCTTTTTCCTGTGAGCAGCAGTTTTCTCACTTTTTAATTCCTATTAAGAGAAACAGAATATACATACATACATATACTGTATATATGAAAAAAAGGAAACACACAAAAATGATTGCCACAATCCTGAAACCTGGAAATTGAGTGATTGATTGGAACTTAATGCTTATACAGCCGTCAAGGATTCTCCTTTAATCCTATGTGAAAATCACCCCCCGACACACATTTTGCCTGCCCTTGCTACCTGGTGAAGTTTGGTGTTTCTTGCTTTGAGACAGTAGGAGATTCATGCTACCCTCACCTTCCTGGCAGCGATGCTTACAGAAAGAAAGCCATGGCACAGCAGAAAGAAAAAAAATGTACATGTACCAACTGACTTAAATTCAGTCCATCTAAACGAAACAAAAGAAAAAAATACGTCAAAAGACAAAACTAGCTTGTTGAGGGAAACTGAAACAGATATGCTTTAATGTCATAAAAACACAAGCACTATGTTGGGCTGAGGAGTGAACAGGAGGATGGACATCATCAGGGTTATGTGATGTGTTGCTGCTTTTGCTTAGACGCTCCGGTTTCATTAGCTTGGGTTCAAGTGAGGGATAATTTACCAGAGCCCTTTCTCACCCCGCCCCTCCGCCAGCGATGTCAGTGCACGCTGGGTGGGGAGAGTTTAACTCTATCCCCTCTCTTTCATGGTTCTAGCAGAAATTTTGTAGCGCCACACTCCTTTTATACAAAGGAGCAAAGTCAAGGTAAAAGCTAGGGCTTTAACAAATCTGCCTTAAAGTTTGATTCCTTCTCTTCCTGATGCAAGACCCAACACCTTGATGCTCCAGTGCACAAAGGGGAACGAATGACATCATGTACAAGAACCACGATCTCAAGAGTCTGGGAATAAAGAGTACAAATCCAGTCTCAGTGCGTTGGGCTAACGCCGACTCCATTCATTACCTGGCGGTGGAGGAGTAGGAGGCAGCAGCTAGCTGTGTGAGGTATTCGCGCAGTTCCTTAGCCGCCTGAAAGCGGCCGTAGCGCTTTTTGGGTTTGGTGCACTCGTCCAACAAAGCCTCTAGTTGTCCATCTTTGGCTATGTGGGCTGGCGGGTCATGGAGGAGGCCTCCAGTCGTACCCCGCCATGTAGCGTAACGTGACAGCAGGTTCTGGCACACGGCATAGTAGTTGTGGTCCACAGTGACCCTGGAACAAAGGGAGTCTTTAGAAAACGACAGGCAGGCCTCCCTGTCGCACTCCTCGAAACGGCTCTCATACCACACGTCATAGTTTTCTGGCTTATCTGCAGGGAGACAGAGTCAACATTCAGCAGGAAAATTACACTAATCCTCAAATACAATCAAAAGTCTGCAGGAGCTCTACATGTATTTTTAGTTTATAAATGATTAGATCATATACTTTATCTCAGGGGAATACAGTTTGAGATGTGCAGATCTTGCAGACTTTGAAATAAATCCTCATAGAGCAACACACATTTGGATAATTCTTCCGTCTCGGTCTTTTTTATATTTCACCGTTTTTAATTGCTATTGAAAATGTCATGATGGAGACTACCGCTCTTCCGTTCCAGGTCCAGTAAGAGCATTTTTCTTAGAGTAAAATAAAAAAAAATAAAAAAGAGAAGACCCTTCGTTTGTGTAAATTGCCAGCCAGCGACACATCCAAAGCGAGACTTTGTTTTCTACGCCACCAAATGGAAATTCTTTGTCGAAGTACACAGCCAAACAACTCATCTACTGTTTCATTTGACAGAAAATAACCCCTTTTCTGATTTATTGAGCAAATAAAATTATTTTTTCAGCTCATTTCACAGTGCTTTTTTCCCCTCTTTAGAGGATTGGACCGGGAAATGAGGGAGGCGAGAAAAATAACCTGGAATGATGAAAGCGC
>JAPMNP010723540.1:0-11915 GCA_029874935.1 Atherina boyeri | reverse complement strand
TACATAGGCTACGGCTTCACATGATTGCAGTACCAGTTTCGGCCAGAATCTTACATACGGTACCTTTTAATTCTGATTTTTATTGATTATTCTCCCTAGGAGTGAGTGTGAGCGTCAATGGTTATTTGTCTCTCTGTGTTGGTCCTGTGACAGACTGGCTACCTGTCCAGGATGTACCCTGCCTCTCTCCTGCTAATAGCTGGGATAGGCTCCAGCCGCCCCGTGACCCTGAATTGGATAACCGGTATAGATAATGGATGGATACTGATTTTTCTGTCTCTGCAGGATTTCCGAAAGAAGAACACAGAGCACATGCGTCCTGAAGTTGTTTCACTTCTACGGAGTAGTGAGAGCTCTTTCCTGCATCATTTGGTTTCATCTAGCCCGGAGGCACTGTTCAGATGGGGCGTTCTCCGAGCAACCATCCGCATTGTCGCAGTATTCAAGAGCATGGCACGCCAGCGGACAGAAAAGAGTATGTAGCTGGTCAATCTTTGTAGGACTACATGAACAGTGCTTATTAGAATTTTTTTTTTTTTAAATTCTGAATGATTTAGCTTCCAGCTACATTTTCTCTACTCTATGTAATAAATGTTTGGATTATTGGTAAAACTGACTTGTTGGACTGTCACCACAGTTGCTGCAAGACGAAGCTCTCGCAAGTCACTCAAAGAGTTGAAACGTCAACAAAATCCAAGGGACAGGCTATCCAGGTAAGTATCAGGGGTCAGTCAGAAAGCAGATTTTATTTTTGAACCAATCAGAAACAGGAATTAAATTCTTGGATTAAATTACTTAATTCCTAAAACCTTTCCATAGTATTGGGCCCTAAAGGAAATACAGGAAACTTACCCTTAGCTGTCACAAATTAAAGAATCTCTTTTACTTCTACAGCAGCAGCCTGGATTTCTCTTTTGATCGCTCTGATGAACAAACTTTTGATCTGTTTGAGGACTTCCTTCTTACCACTTACGAACAGAAAAAGTATGGGCTTTAAGGTTTTGATTTTTTTCACATTGAATGTTGACTTATCCAAGGTTTCTTTTTTGTATGCAGAGCATTATGTTTTATTGGGCTTCATGTTATTTTTCTGTTTTACTGCAGGAAAAATAGAGACAGTCGACAAAAGCAGCTCATTCCAAAGGTGAAAGCTTTATGCCTGTAATGCTATTCCAACAGAAATGCATAATGAATAATTCAAAGTTCCATTTAAACTCAGCTTTCAAAACCAAACACTTAAAACCATTCATGAAATCTTAATGAAAAATTACTATATCTCATTAAATGATTGTGAAATGCATGTGCATATAAACACCTTGGGATACAAAAACAAACATGTCTCAGTTTGGGATTGTTCATCTCACTTAAGTCATTCATTGAGAAAAAGTGAAATGTTTATATTTAAAGTTTTCTGTTTTGAAACCTTGCTAGATTTTTTCTTTTTGTTTGTTTGTTTCATCAAACAGAACCTCATTGATGTGCGTTCGCTTCAACACATCGTTGGTATTACGGCACACGACCGAACCAGCAAATCAATCTTCCACCCTTACCGGAGAACAAAGCTTCCTACTGTCAGCACTCAGTTTCAGGTTTGTAATCTGTGTAGCATCATGTGATTGTATATCAAGCCATCCATAGTTTTACACATTCAATTTTCTATGAATGTCTAAAACTTGTTTACCACCTGTTCCTCCATCAAATGAAAGCAAAGAACCTTTACTTATACCATTTTTCATCTGTAATAGCTGATAATCAGGTTTTTTCACTGCTGCATATGTGTTTCTCACAGGCATCACTCAGAAAGCTGATGGAAGCAGTTGAAAAAGCAGATCCTTTCTTTATTTTCTGTGTCCGCTCAAATGCTGAAATGGTAAAGTAATCTGTGAATATGAGGAAGCATTCTGATGTTTTAATGGAATGGTGCATTTTGGACTAGAAAAGACTTTGGAAGTGTCCTGTTTTACAGAAAGAACTGCACTTTGATGCTGAACTTGTGCTGAAGCAAATTAGATATACGGGCATACTGCCGATGGTTCACATGCAGAAGTCTTGCTATGAAGCCAAATACACATTTCAGGTGGGTGCAGCTTTTATACTTATGATGGAAGTTATACGTACATATTTAAGGTTGTTGCACAGCACATTTAAGAAATGTTCCATAAAAGCGCTACTTGTAGTTATGTTCAGGGGTGCACATAACTTTTTCAGTGAGTTCCTCAGATGAGCACCAGGAGTTGATGTTTGGTGTGAATCTCTTATACACATACATACATTTTTGCTCCACCTTTCGTTAAATAAACTGCAGCAGCTTGACCACAGAGCGATTAAATGTCTTGCAGTGAGGAACGTTGCGATCAGCTGATTTTGCGCAATTCAATGTGCACCAGGGATTTTGCAGTCGCAGCAAGGTGCCGGAGTTTTGGCGCAACACTGTTATACACACCGACGCTGACAGCAGCAGCCCCGTGTGTGCACGCAGCAACCAACTTTGTCCTGTCATCCAGACCGTTGATCTGGAAAAGTTCTTCAATTCCATCTGATGTGACCTGCGCGGTTCCGTCAGCACTCAGTTCAAACAGTCTAAAAAAGTCTGGGGTAAACTCTCAGCTGCTGGACAGACACAATGTAAACCATTTCCTGCTCAATTTCTGTGATGTCCTCTGACATCAGAAAGTCCTCAGAACTCTGCAGACTGCAGCTTGACTCGTATCTCCCCGCTGATGATGGAGCAAAGCTATGTATGATCCGTTCCCCCTTCACGTGACAAATAAGTACCTCCGATGTTTAGTTCTTAATGCTTCAGTAAAAGAATATCCTCAGAATAGGAAGACATGGGAGGTGTGTGTTTATGGAAATCAGGAGAAACATATTAAACAGAGCTTTCCGCTCTTTTCATTCAACCCGTCTCTGTTAAACTGGACATTTCTTCTGAATTGCGCTTTGAAACACTTGTGGAAGTATGCATTCCTGATTTTTGATGCGCCTGCGCTTAAGTTATGTGCACCTCTGGTTTTGTTCCTGTCAGTTGAAGCAAAGTTTATTTTTACTGTTATCATGTTTTCCCTTCATGACAGGAATTTATGAAGAAGTACAGGATTATGCTTCCAAGAGGAGCCACTGCAACACCAGGGCAGATAACTGAACTCTTTGAGAGAATGGGGCTGGATAAGACAACCTACCAAATAGGAAAAACCAAGGTAAATTATCATATTGCTACATAAACAATTGTGCTCATTTTCAATGTTGTTGATTTTGGATTAGAGGGTCCAACAGATTCAGAAAATTGGAGTATTTTTTATCCAAAAGTCTATCATTAGGTTCACATACATGAGGGAATACCATTAACAATGTAATTATAAGTATATGAATAGAAGTAATGAATTCACTGTAAAAATGTAATTCCATCCACCCTCATACATTTCTTTGTCATCTTTTTCTTTTCCCCAGGTGTTTCTGAAGGAGAAGGAGCGGAGGATGCTTCATGTGACTCTTAACAAAGAGGTGACGCGTCGTATCATCACTCTGCAGCGCTGGTTCCGGACTTGTCTGATAAGAACACATTTTCTGCAAAAGAGAGATGCCTCAAGGATCATACAGGTACAGCTGATCTCCTTAACTTTTCAACGATCTCATCTCATTTTACATGATATAAACACTTATACACACAACTAAATAAGTGATCCCACACAACTACTTAAGAGATTAACAAGGCTATTTTCTACTCATTCTATGCTTCTTGGGGTAAAAGCTAATTCAAAAGACCACCCATTTTTATCACTGCAACATCAGACAGAATATGAGGCTGCGGTCACACCTGGGCGACCCGGTTAAGCACAACCGGGTTCCAAAAATCTAACCCTAACCCTAACTGCTGTTCTGTCCCAGGTAGGACATTGGTGTGACCGAGCCCTAAGTTGCTGAACACACCTTTAACACCCAGTTCTGGGTGCCGAACACCTAGTTGACGTTCACATACCATTTCTTTTGCTTTTTATTTAACTGAACAAACCGGAAATGTTTTCAAATAAAGAGCACAACAATGGGGGCAAGCTAAAAGAATATTTCTGTTCATTAGAGGAGCTGGCGTGGTTTTTATGAGAAGCAGAACCGAGCCGCTACAGTGATCCAGGCTGCATGGCGAAGTTCCCTGAAGAGGTCAGAACAAGAACATAAGAAGGAAGATGGAGCCAGTGATCGACCTGGGCGGGACAGGTATACAGACATTAGTCCAGGCAGGCTTTTGTTGTTCATTAGGCCCCGGCACTATGAAAAACTCTTGAAGTGGGGTAATAAATAAAACCTAAATTTGAAAAAATTCCACGATATTCCAGATTTAGAAATTATTCCACTTTTATTATCAAATTTCACAATTCTGCCCTCGTTTAAAGCGTCAGAGAAATCGGTTGTGCGATTTATTGTTGTTTACAGGCCAGTAGTTATGCCAGTGACAATATATGTGGGGTAAACTTTAATTGGGTATTAATTATGAGTTTGATATTATGCCACAGACAGTTTGCGTGTGCAAAAAGATTTTTTATGTGCAATGATGTTTTGTAAGCCAAGTTTTTTTTTGTAAAAAAAAATTTGTTGCTTGTAGAAAAAATCGGAACCTGCAGAAACATTTTGTGGCCGTACGAGAAACCTTTATCAGCAGATATATTATTTGCAAACATGTAGATAAGTTTGTCTGTGGCATGATATTGAACCCATATTATTGCTTCTGATTAGACTTGATTTGTTTTATAGAATTCATGCTCAAATAAAAAAAAAAAGCTAAATGGATTATAGGTGAAATTTATCTTAAACCAATTGAATTTTATGCTTTTTTTTTTCTTTTTCTTTTTTTTTTACTAAACAGCTCAACAAAAAAGCAGTTAAGAAGGCAAGACAAAATGGATCTCAGCCCAAGCAGGGCCCAGAAGCCAGACCCAGGTAACAGTCAGTCCGCACAGAGGGACAGGAGCAAGGAGAACCGAGAGGGCAGAGGATCCCCACCACCCCTCAACAGACCACTCTCCCTCCCACTTGATCGTAAAGTTTCTGGCGATCACACAACCAGCCCGTCTCTTCAACGCTACACAGACGTCGGAGGCGTGAAGGATAAGGTAGAGAGGTGGAGAGGAAGACACAGTGAAGGTGATCCAACAGATGATTCAAGTCCTGAAATACAGCAACGAAGAGAAAATAAGAAAAATGAATTTTAGTAAGTTCTTAAATTCTTTGATTAAGTGGACAAAATGAAATAATATAAATGTTTTTCTGTATGTTGGCTCTGCTGATGTGACGGTAAAAGCTATTATGTGGAAATGATAAACAATCTTTGTGCTGGTATCTGCTGTAAACTGTATTTTGATACAATGCTCATATCGAAAGACTTCTTTGATTCTATATTTTGATATATTTACATTGATTGCAAAAGGTTATTCATATCCCATCGAGTCCTCAACACTTAATTCTCTCTGTAACTAGTCGTAAAGGGAAGTCGATGTCTGCTGACGAATTGTCCAGGATCAGCTCCTCAGGCTCTGATAGCTCACCCTCTACCACAGAGGTAACCTTTATCTATGTGCTATTTCATTAACGAAAACATGATTCAAACAGTGCAACTACAATTTTGGATTCCTCTGTTTGCCTCTCGCAGACTTGTTTTTCATTGTCCTAAATTGTTGGTTTATCTAAGGGCTCTGGTTGTGTGTTCAGTGCTGTAAGCTTTTGTTATGTTGACAAACACACAAGAGGAGGCTTCTTACACATCAGTGAAAGGAGGCATCTCAGTCTGTGCCTCATTACTTTTCCTGGCCTTGTTTAGGTTAGAGTGCGTCGCCGCAAGCCACGGAAACATAAGCGGCGCTTAGCCTATGCCCGCAGTGGTTTGGTGATTAACTTTGGGGGCTCCAAGGAGAGTGAGTACTGGAGCTTTCCGCTGCCTCCCATGAGCCCTGCTTTGCCCAGCCTGAAGAACTCGGCCAGTAGCATGGATTTCCGGGCCCTCCAATCCCAGGGCAAGGTACAGACCAAAGGGCTGTTTTGACCAACCACAGCTCTCCTCTGCATGCAGGCCTTGCATGTGTATGTCCCAAGCAGAGCAGCTGGATGACTTCCATTGTTCTGGGACTTTTGCTTTCTACCATTCAGCACAGCACAATAAGAAAATGAGCTGCAGCTTTCAAGTATCACGGAAATATTAAAGCCCATTTCCATTGCTCATTTCTGAACTTTTCATCTTTTTACCCAAATGGGGTGCTACAGAGGGTCCAATGTCCCACAGACACGGATTAGAGTAACTTTGATGTTGATGTAGGTTTGTCTTCATTTAGGATTAGAATTTGATCTTTGTAGCTTCATTTACACATTTTCTGATGCAACAAAATTGAATATTGGGAATGCAGTAATGATTTTTCAGGGTCACCTTACATTGGCATGCTATTTACTTATTAGAACATGTACACAATTAATCCATGGGTGTTTGTTTGAATATGAACAGCAACATTAATACATTTTGAGTTACTTGCATAAGAACCAAACATTAGATGAACTGATGTTCCCCTTGGTCATGGCAAAAATTATCCTTGTCTAGATACTGAGAAAAATATTTAAAAATATCATATTTTTTGAATAATTTGATTGTTCTGTGTCCTTTTTACATTTATTAATAAATGCATAAATGTCAAATATTTGTTTTAAAATATCTGTGAATTTGCCCATAAAATTTTACTAACCTGTGCACACAAATAAAACATGTTCATAAAGATGGTAAACTAAAACAAAACATTTTGCTGGTGGCAGTAGAAAGAATAACTTTGCATTACAAGCGGAGGTGGTAAAGGATTTTTCCTTCTTTGGTACTGTTGGTACTATTTCATTGTGTTTTTTGGGAGTGGTTTGGTGGTGGATGAGCTGTGGGAATCCTTTGCGATGAGGTGTGTAGCTGCTGCAGAGAACATGAGAGGGTTACTCTGTCACTTTCAAATTTAGAAGTATGTATTCTTTGTTGCTTTTGCTCAAGTTTTGTATTTTAATTTGGAGTTTGTTTGTGTTCTCATACTGTTGCAGATACCAGCAGAGCCTGATGGTTCAAGGTATAGCCTGCCACCCAGAACGAGCAATGAGGACTCGGGACACCAGGGCTCTAACCAGTCGCAACTGACCTCCCCAGAGAGGTAAAACCATTCACCATGATAATTTATAAAGATAATTATTTAGGAATTTACTTCAGCCTATATATCACTGCCCATCATTTATATTTTCTTCATATTCTGTTCATGGAATTTACCTGGATCACCTTCTTTACAGGATTTGGTTCCTCAGTAAATTTCTCAAGAAACGGGCTCCCAAATATTTTCCGAACAGTGATTCTGCATCTGATAAAGGTGGTAGCTAAAAAGTTTTAAATTACTTTTTTTGTTGTTCTTTTTGCTCTTTTTTTTATTTTTCAAAACGGCAACCTGTATGCATTTGAGTGATCATAATCAAATACATATACAATTAGCTTTAAATTGGGAACAGGAGGTGCTTTATATTGTGGAGCATTTTAGGGCAGAATTTAAGTTGAGTATTATAATGAGGCATTGGAAAATATAGAGGGAAAAGAAAAAAAAACATAATACCACACATTTTATTGAAAATGATTGGCTTGTATCATAATTGAGCTCATGATAGTTGAACTGTGCAAACAGTGATTTACTATCATATTACTTGTAGAGATACTTCCTGTCTTTACTGCCATCTGGAGGCTATGTTCGGATAAACCAGTAATGCCACAGGTCCTGAAAATTTGTTGTAGGACCTTTTTACATTACAATTTGACACCACCAGATGCAAAATATTTACTTTTTGTTTCACCCTCAAGCATATTATTTAATATGTGTTGTTGCATTAAAAATTTTGCTCATGTTATGTGACTAATGATGCTATATGTCCCTCTGTTGTCAACAGTTACATTGCCCAGCTACAATCCACCATTTTACCAAACACCAAATCAAAACAGTGGGAAGGTCAATCGCAACCCCACCATTTGTATCAGCAGGGCTACACGAGCGCTCCAGGGGGGCGTATCTCTGGAGCGAGAAATAACTGATCCCAAGGAGCTACGAAACTTGGATGAGTTCCTTGGAAATCAGGTGGGTTCATTATCTAAGAAATAGCTCTGTCAAATGGAGAGTGTACATCTTGAAAGTGATCATTTTTTCCTATTGTATAAAATTTTAAAATCTCTGGGTGTCAGTCACAGTGACATGTCATATATGGTGAAAAATGTCAGAAATCAAATTAACCTCCATCTCCTCCTTTTCTTGTTACCTTCTTCAAAAGTGAGTTAGTTGAAGGGGAAAAATAACTACAAAAAAGCTGTTTAAAATTTCCCGTGTTTGGTCCTCAGGTTAATGAGCTGCAAACAAGAATTAAAGAGCTGTCCCCAACAGAGAGTATTTTCCTAAAAGCCACCATGCAGTTCAGAGAGACCATCAAAAGCATGTACTCTCTTCAGGTTTGTCAGTGTTGAAAACATTTGCTTTAAGACCAATATTTTCTTAACATGTTTTCTTCTCGCTCTGCTTTTATTGAGCTATTCTGTTAAAATAACTTACAAAAGCCTGCCATGGAAAGTCTTTCATACAAGCAAGTCTAATTGTGTTAAAAAGTAAAAATGGTAACTAACTAAATAACTATTTCACGGGCTTTTTGAAAAACAGAAGCCCCAAATTGGCTACAGTGATCTGATGAAGGGCTATCGTAACCAAGTGAACATGCTAGCAGGATCAAAGGACAAGGCAATGGTCTCACTGGTGGTCAACCTTTTTGAGTCTGTGTTGGATGGCTTCATAAGGGCCGAAATAAAACGAATGGAGTCTGAACCATCTAAGGTAGATTTGATATTTTCAATCATTAGCTACTAAACTATAGTACCAGTAAAAGTTGTGACATAATTACAAATCTCACTTCTCCTTCCTCTCGGGCTACTAAGACCACAAAGAAGAAGAGGAAAAAGGAAAAATGTGTAAGTTTAGTATTTTCACTTTATTTTGATTCACCAAATTGAATACAATGAATAATCTAAATGTATTGCTGTATATCCAAGCCTTTATTGTTACATCATTTGATTTTTTTTTTTTATTTCTATCTTGTTTTCAGCATAACTCATTTCTGAAGTCCACTTACGCTGTTTTTCATTTAATTTATTATTTTGCTTTATGTGTAATTTAATGGCTCATTTAATCTCTGCCATGTTCTTGATGTCCACAGTGTTTTGATGTTTTCGTATAACTAAAAAATGATATAAAGTATTTTTTTTAATAATGTATTGCTGTTCTTTGTCTGCAGTTTGATAGTCCTCTGGATCACCGGTTCAACACATATCAAGTGAACATTATGCAGTCGTGTGACTTGTGTGGCTCTTACATCTGGGGAATGGAAAAAGCTTACATGTGTGACGGTGAGTACTCACAGCTGCAAAGCCACAAAATATTTAAATTTTTTATTAAATACAAATTTACGTATGCAGCTAAACTAAACTAGATTTCTTCTGTTTTTGTTTATTTTTTTAGCTTGCAAGTTGATATGTCACAAGAAATGCCTGAACAGAATCATAACAGACTGTTCAACACGATGTGCCAGACAGGTAGGAGCTGACGTTTATAAATCAAAACCGTAGTATGATTAACCCTAGAACAATAAGTCTGGGTGAATTTTACCCATTGTACATTGGTTTTGATAGTCTACTCACAAAATGTTAGTCTTCTAGGGTTAATCATTAGCAAATCATTTTCAACACTCTGTGTCATTTGTAGAGGATGTATATATTTCTTATGTTATGTTTTCTGTTGCATTAGGATGACAGTGTACCAGGCTCCCTCCACTTTGGGGTGCAGGTGTGTGTTCTGACCAGTAAAACCAACCCTGTGCCCAAAGTGGTGGAGTTGTTGCTGATGCATGTGGAGCTTAATGGCCTCTACACTGAGGGTATTTACCGCAAGTCTGGTTCAGCCTGTCGAGCGAGGGAACTCCACCAGATTCTGGAGACTGGTAAAAAAAAAAAGCAGACATGGCGTGCGCAAAATTATGTTTTTAAACATGCTAAATTGACCCAACTGCATTGAACTTGAAAATATAGTCTCATGTGCTGGTCATTGTATTGTTAATAAGCCTGAAACTTTTATTACACAACTACCTAGAATGGGAAAAAGATTTAACCAAATTATATTGCTCTACCTTCCTCCCACAGCCAAAAAACATGCATGTTATGTCAATTGTTGATTGACTCAAGGAGTGAGTGTAAGTGTGCATGGTTGTTTGCCTTATCTGTCTCTGTGTTGGCCCTGCGATGGACGGGCAACCTGTCCAGTGTGTATTCTACCCTTCGCATGAAAGCATCAAGGTTGGGCCAAAAAGGTGTTCATTTTATATTTGTATCTTGATCATGTTCCATCAGATCCTGAGAAAGTATGTTTGGATAACTACCCTATCCACACCATCACGGGCCTAGTTAAGCGGTGGCTCAGAGAGCTGCCAGACCCCCTTATGACTTTTTCTCTCTACAACGACTTTCTGCATGCTGCTGGTGAGAAGCAAGATGTATAATTATTTTGATGTAACAAATGTATATCCTTGATAAAGATCCTGGCACATTGAATTTGAACTAATTGGGGCTGTGATTGGGAGGATGTGTGACTGTTCAACAAAATATTTAGAGATGGTATGAATGTGTACTTTTTTACTTTGTAATAGGAAACTATAACGGTGTATTATATGGATATTTTGAGTATTGTTTGATCTAGCAATGTTTGATTATCTACAGAGCTGCCAGAGAGAGAAGATAGAGTAAAGGCTGTATACCAAAAGGTCGATGAACTTCCTCCTGCTAATTACACCACCTTGGAGAGGCTTATCTTTCACCTTGTTAGGTAGGAGATTTTTTTTCTCTTTTCTGAATAAAAATCCCCATTAGATTTTAACCAGCTTGCATTTTTAGGGTTGCAAAGGAAGAAGAGCACAATAAGATGACTTCAAGCTCCCTTGCTATTGTGTTTGCCCCCTGCATCCTGCGTTCACCTGATACTAATGACCCCTTCCTTGGTATGAAGGATGTCTCCAAGACTACACTGTGAGTTGTCATGCTGTGCTTTACTGTTACTTCAATTTTTTTTTATGTATTACATTCTGCATACTGGGATAACCTGGCTTCAAGATGCTCTATGCATAAGTATACACAGTAATTTGTTGTAAAAATGCATCACTTGCTGTGTTGTTTACAGCTGTGTGGAGATCCTGATCTCTGAGCAGTTCAGACGCTACAATGAGAAGATGCAGAATATCCAGCAGCTTGAATATGCAGAGGCACAAGCTGTCAATCAACTCAAACTCAAGAGACAAAACACGGTGAGATCAAACTGAAAGAACAAAGCACAGAACTAATAAGTCTGGGACCGTGATTTAAAGGTTTTTTTTTTAGTGTAGTGGTACATTTATGTTTTAAGACACCACATCCTAAGGGGGAAAAAATGCACATCAACCCAAAGGAACATAAAACAAACTCACTGACAAAATGTGTTTGAATATTTTTTTGCCATTACTTGGTTATATTTTGTATGCATCTAAGGAAATAAATACTTAGGAAATTAAAATTTTGCTTTTTATACAGTAACATCCATCATTTTACACTTGTCATGTAAGATAAAATTTGCATTTGTCTCTTAATATTTAAAGGTACTGTATGTAAGATTCTGGCTGAAACTGGTACTGCAATCATGTGAAGCCATAGTCTATGTAAGAAATTACTAAAAATGTCCAAAATAGGTCAACAAAAATATCCACAGAAGTTCTGGATACTTCACCTCCCTTCACCTAACCCTCCACCTCCCCCCGATTGAGAGATTTCATCAAATATCAGCACAAAATGTAAACAATAACATCATTTAGGG